>LUCH01007247.1:17191-28761 GCA_013368495.1 Paragonimus heterotremus
CGCAATCAATGATGTACCTGCATCTGTATCGTTTCCAGTACTTCCGCTTAGTCTCTTTTCATTAATTTCCAGCCTTCTTAGTAACGTTTTCTCTTAGAATATTCCACGCCACTGTTGAGGTGAGCAGCGGCTCGAGCCACAGTACCTTCTGGTCAGGCTCTTACCTGCTGATGGTGACGTCTCTCATCCCAGAAAAACGGCACCAGATCTAATCGATTGCGGTAGATGTTTTTAAGTCAAACGCTGTTGATGGACATCCTAACCATTCTTGTTTACGCTTGGGCTTCCTGACAGTGTTTCGGCCCATTACGGCCATTAAACAGTGCACCGCAGAAAGTCATCTCATCCCCTAAATCCAGCAGAATGGACGGACGACATAACATGACCTCCGAACCCCTCCTCCGCTTTCTTGATATAGCTCTTATGGTCTTCATTTCTAAGAATTCTTCTCCAGATTCAAAAACAGACAACTAATTCTAGTGGCAATGCCCAAGCTCGTTCCGTCCTCTCTCGAACCTTTTTCTGATTCCCATTGTCTGCTGGCTGATGTCGAGTCGAATGGAGTTGTACTGCAAGTAATACGTTAATTGTAAGCTTGAACCAAGAGTGGGAATTGATATTGTCGCATTCAAAAATTCCACCCTAAAACAAATCAGCAGGCTTTTCTCTTCACGACGTTGACGGCTATCGCACTTCGGACAGCACCCAACTTATCAAATTGACAACAGCAGCGTTGTCTCCAATATACTGCTTATAGACTTCACTGGATTTCGGATCTACTGCCACTGGTCAGGCTGGAATAGGTGTAGCACTTAACGTAGTGGTGCAAACCACACTGATGTACTGGATTCCTGTTAGCGATAATCCATGCCACTGATCGACAAGCTTCTTTAAGGCTCGACCTTGGTGCCGAACTCTTCGATAACCTTTTACTTTACTATCCTGTTGCGTAAACTCTGTCGTAGCCGCCTGTCACGTGGGGTTAAGTACTGTTATAATCATTTTGTCCAGGGATATGAGCGCTCATGTCAGCTGACATGACGGGCAGAGTATCTTCATGGTGATAGTCTGAGTGAACAGCATGTCGCCCAAACGATGGTCCACGACTTCAGTGGGCTTGGCGCTGGGTACGTTATTTTTAGTTACCACTAGCTTTGAACATCGCTCACGTCATTGCTGCGTCTCGCACTCTTTCGTTGAAAAAGAGCTGGCCTCAAACAGACCCTACCGATGTTAATTACAGGTAGACTGGCTAAATTCAGCACTGTAAATATTACAAGAATACGTGCTAAAATTCAGACTATGCGCTGGTACGTTGTAACCCCGTCTAAATTGGACAACAGTTCTGACGAAAACAGCGGCACCATAAATAAAAACTGGCTGTATCTGCTGTAAGGTGTCCATACCAAGTTAGCTTAGGAGATGGGTTCAACCTATTGAACCCTGCACACTCCCATGGTTGTTTGGTTCGGAGCTTAGAAGCAATTCAGACGGCAAGCAGCATATGGCATGGCAGTACATCAGCCCGAAAACCACAAGATGTCTAGAGTTTCAAAGTTACTAGACAGACAAAATTGTTCCTGGCATTTCACAGAGTTAAGAACGGATATTTCTAAGGAGCTCAAGCGTAGCCAGAGTTTCAATAGAGAAACTTGGCTAACTTAAAAATTTAACGGATTGGAAGTACCAATTACTTTACGGACTCTATAAGCTATCCCGTACCAATTGCTCGAGGCATCCAACTGCTGGCGAAACAGAACGGACATTCATCCACAATATATAACGGGCAAAGCGCTGAGCCGAATACCTTAAGCGGCAGTTCAGATGACCGCCAGGCTCTAACTTGCTAACACCACATACCTGTAAGGCTGTATATCCTGAGGTGTAGACTTAGAATCGCCTACGCAAGCCGAACTGGAGTAGTCGACAACATCTCGCTTTTCAAATGGCTTTGACGCCCTCATGGTAACACGTTTCGTAGATTGTGGTAACGTGTTAATCTAAACAGTGGACAACCTGGAACGTCCCTCTAAGGTGGAGTCAATCTGTAGCAGGTATAAAATTCGAGAAGAGGATCAGTGTGAAAATCGTAGGGGAATATTGGCCCCGGTTGTGGTTGATGTTCTGGTGTCAATTGTACATTGTAGTCTCACTGCGGCACGAGAGACAGACAACGGGAAAGAGCAGTCAGAGATTCGCAATGGACGGAAGTGCATAGATCTTGTATACAACATTCGTCAAACTTTATAGCAGCGTCATGCGTACTAACAGCCATCAGTGGCCGTTTTTCGAGATTACAAAGATGCGTTCGACTTGGTGAACCGATGTGCACTTTAGAGTTGGTTAAGAGAAAGTATGCTTCGAATAAATATGTGAACATGTTGTTGACGTCCTGTGTTTCTGCTCGGAATGTAGTCTACGTAGAAGGTTTGGCAAATGTAATGCCAAGAGCAGCGCACGTCAGAATTGTTGGTCAATTGTACTAAATACCAGAGATGTTTATGGTGTTTGCAGAAAACCAGCGCTGACCTTTTTGGTGGAAGGCTGACCTTAACTACGCCAACAATGAAGTTTTGCAGTTTTCAAGTAGACCAGATAACGTTATATTCCACCCCGTCAAATACTGCAGGAGGCATGTGGCGGCAACAAAATACAAAACGCCTATGCAAGACTGCAGTGGCTGCGTGGATATTGCGATAACTATTGAGATGGTGATGGCTGCTAATCGGCTAGGGAGCTTGGGAGACTACATCAAAAGAGGTAAATACAGAGAAGATAGAATGGAGACCGAACCACGTTTTGTATGATTTCACCAATCTTGCAGCCCCTAATCAAATGGGTATTTCATGTTCACAGGTGGATAAAGCCTAATTCCTAGGTCTTCGATTCCCTCACTCGTACTCGTGTATCATGATCTATCGTTCGCAACAGTATAATCATCTGAAGAATAACCAAATACGAACCGATTTCTCCGGCCGAAACATTTTGAAGTTGTTCCGAATTCCGCGAAAACCGCTAACGAATGGGACCACTGACATTACATCCTTAAGAAACCATCCTTATGCCACTACTACTCATCCTCCAGACGAACGGACGATGCTCTTTAATTACGTTTCACCTTCGATCTCCAAACACATCATATCTTCTCTTGAAGCGGCTTACATTCAACCGAAGAAGGAAGTTTGCTCTTCATATGTCAGCAACAAGATATTGATTAATATCCTCACATGTTACGGGGGTTAAGAGATTGTTATTTTGGATCCGTCAGTGCTGAGCAGTATGGCGATGGCACTCTGTGTGATGTAGTTATAAGTGGGTTAATCTTAAATCCTGTTTGTCAGAGACTTCTGGAACACAAAACTCTGAACTTAAAACTAATCATCCATCAAGCTGAACTAGTTCAGAAACTCCCAGTCGGTTAAGAGTGCAAGCGCGCCTAATCAAATTGACGCAATCGATCTAATAAACTCAACTGGTAATGGTAATGAACGTAATCAAATTTAAGTTCCCCTTGTAAATACAGTCATCGTCTACGATACCCGTGTCTCTTAGAGGATGTCTTGTGTAAAGCTTGTAATGAAAAGATCACTTCAAAAGGTCCGCCAATTCAATGAAAGCAATAAACACGTCGTATCTGTGGTGAATACAGCTCCTCCGTTCATTACTACAGGATGTTGAGTGAATTCTCATGTTAACGAAACTGGATTGCAAGCACTTATTCGTACTTATAATCCGTATGGCTATGTACCTGGGGCCACCATCATCTACAACCAGTGGTATGTATGAGATTCGAAAACACAAACCGTTCCGGCATCTACGAGGTGAATAAGTACCACTCATCGGCATTGCTGTGTATCTCCCAAAAAAAATAATAAGGGTACCGCTTACTCTTGAACCCAACTCGTTCTTTCAAATCTTTGTACCCATGTTTTGTTAAGGCTACGTGGGTTGGAAATTTCTTCCAAGGTAATAAGCAATTTTTCATCTACTACAGAACGTTGCCACTCCCCAGCCTTGTTTGCAAGGCTCGTCTTAGATTGTAGACCGACGAACATTAAATCAGGACGTCACAGCCTTGAAGATGAGTATATTTCACCTGGGTAGAAACACAAAGACCATCCGAAGAAAATATAACCGAACCATCCGAAGCCTCTCGGAAAGCTCAAGCACTCGTTATTACCAACCAACGCTAAAAAAAGCGGACGGTGGTTGACTATAATTAGGCAGTTAACCGTCTTACTTATCCGGAAGCGGATTTTTTGCCAGAAATAGACGACATAGTTTCTCAGTGTTCCTGGTTTTGAAAGTACACATCGTCAGTTCCCTATCATGAGAAGTGATAAAATGTACACGACCTCTGCAATGTGTAATAACCTTTACCAATTTCGGCATATTACACCCGCAGTTACTAACGGAGTTGCATATTTGCAACCATCATTTGATGAAATGATACGAGACGAAGACTTGAACTGAAATTTTACTTACGTCTGTGGCAAAGACATTCAGGAACACGATGAGGAACTTAGAAGGTTTATGACCGTAGCTAAAAAAACATGGAGGCATTTACCAATAACGAATGACATTTTGCGGTTCGAACGGTTGATCAGGTGAAAGATAAAACCTGATCCAAAACAGTTCGAAGCTCTTCGGGCATTGAGGATCCCATGTTTGACATGAAATCACAACGAGTAGCGGGCATGCTTGCCTATTATTCTCAATGGATCCCTCATAAGAACTGTTCTTTTCCGGCTATAGATGTTTTCACTATCTCAAGAGGTGAATAGCATTGCAGTGGCTATCGTGAATCGAACATCTCTGTTACTGCTCAAAGTGGATGCAGCTAGCAATGTCATTGCCGAAATAGCAGATCAAAATGTTCCTCTTTTAAATAAAAAAAACCTTCCACCAGAGCCATCGAAAAGAAGACGTGTGTAACTACATACGTTATTCAGAAATAGAAACATCTGTGCAGTATATACTCAAGTTACCACCGACCAGCGTTCTGCTGCGTTTATTAGAAAGGGCGAAAACGATGAAACAAAGAGGCAGCGTGCTGAACTTTCGCCTTATTGTTATGATATTGTCTAAAGATCTTAAAGCAAAAATAAAGCGGCTGATATTTTCTTCCAAAGTTTCTGCTCGTGTGCTTACTGGCAAAGATTTAGTCTTTACACGAAATCGTCTGCCAACCTGATGTGACAAGAATGGTCGATTCTTTTCTTGCGAAAAACTTCGGTTTTCTATTGAGGGTAGTAAAACCATAAACAGAAGTCTATCACTTACATCTAACGAGTTGCTGAATTCTTGAACGGACAGAATATCACCACAAGCTAGACGAGTATAACCCACAATCCAACGGGCAAGTGAAACGGTTAAACAGCTAACGAGACTGGACCTTGACGAGGGAGTGTAATCTGTTCACTGGTAGTCAGTTTTACTTGAAACGTCACAATCCATCATATATCCTTTGTGTACGGTTGTGAAAACCACACCGCATGGACGAACTTTTGCGCACAATCATCTTTGGATGTGCTTCTTCCCCAGTGGTTACCGGTAGCCCGATCCTTCGTCATGAAACAAAACAGCCGACCGTCCAAATGCGACACCTTAGTTTCACTTTTTGAATGTAATCCGGAGTACGTTGCTTGAAATTTTCAAACGGACGTGACAAGACAGTATCACTGCACCAATTGACCCTCTTTAAGGGTGCTGGAAGCCAACCTACAGAAACAATCAGTTTTTTCACGACTCGATATTTCTAAACCTTCCATCGTAGAACAGAAGCTAGAAGCCTGAGATACAGATGCGTCAACACATACGCAAACTTCCGGATAACGTGCGAAGAAGTTACAAATCTCAGAACAGTGCATACGACCACTTCAACTACGTGACGGAGATGGGAATATCATTACAACTTGCCTCATTCTCGTCACAGATTATTTGTTTATTAGCACGCGACTTAATGACAGTGGGGGGAAATGTGACGAATTTCGTTTTTACATTCACTTGCTAACCTTGCATCCTTCATTCGTTTGCGGATATTTCATAGTCTCGGAGGAACAAAGTTCTACTACTGAGCCGGTGGCATTCTCATTCGTATTCGTGCGTCATTACCAACCATTCGCAATACTCTCTGAGGCTAGGACTGGTTTATTGGTCTACATTATCTCAGGCGCTACGAGAGCATTCCGCTTGAATCTAATGGGCACATCTATAGAGCAACTGTCAGAGTAGTCCTACAGCCGCGAAACATGGAAACTTAAACTACATAGCGTACACTGTATTCACACGTTAGATAATGGATACTTGCGTTCAATCACACACATCACACGATATCAGCGGATAGACAAAGACAAAACCAAGAAGCGAATAGTCGGTAGTCGGGATCAGATGAGTTCATGTGTTTAATTTTTAAGGGTGTACAAATTTGGTTGACTGGATCGTATACCAGATGCCAACTAATCGCCTCCAACATCCAGCATTTTATGAATGACGCAGGCAACATACGTCAGTTTTAAGGTAAACAAACGATGGTCTTGTAAATGGAAATGAAAATCAATGTTAACCTTACAAGGCTGTATCTATCTCTGTCACGAACGGCTCGAGACAAAAATGATCTCAGTTGGGACGCGCATCACGGCGCTCACCAAAAGGTCAAACAATTGCACCAGACAGGTCATATGCATGAACCGAACAACAACCCTGGAACATGTCATGGGGTGACCAACATAGTCATCGGTCAAGGCCGAAGCCAAACCACTGAAGCCAGCTGCTGCGTTGATTTCATATATAATGCCCTACTGACAATATACTAGACACTTGCGTCATGACTCATTGCTACGTCTTTTGCAATCAGTCGGGATAACTTGAGGTCGTATTGACCAGCGTTACAACAGTCTCTCGGTTTAGGGCCATCAAGATCTGACACGAAGAAATACATATACATACACCAACCTTAAAGCATGGGCACACTAATTCAAGCTGACGCTGTATGAAGAAATAGAGTGATTGGTCGAGTTCGATGAAGTAAATGTGGTTGTTTGGCTGTTTTCTGTGAAGCATATGCAGTTAATGAAAGATGCGTTGAAGATAACTTCTAGCCTTGATTTGTAACTCGGTTGTTTGCTCACAGGGCGCTGGCACCTTAATGGTGGACGTTTGGGTTCAGACTGTGATGTTGGTTATTAAATCTTAGTTCTTTTGTCCTACGTTCAAACGAGAGCATGTTTCTTCTTTTTCCCGCGCAGTTGCACGGCGGGTTCCTGTATCAACTACTGATGCTCTGCTGTCAATTGACTATCAACCACAAATGAATTTGACAGAACACCCGAAACATTTCCATTAATAAGGCCCACAACAGGTGGATGATGACTACAGAAACCAAACATACTTCGTTTCGACGATCACGATAAGGAGATTTGTAAAATGCGGCGTCCAGAATATCGCATAATGTTTTGTCACGGGGCATTTCGGGTATGAACAATTTTGAGGTTCTCCCTTATTTTTGGACTCCCGGAATAAACGCCGTGAATTCTGGAAACTTCAAAGACCGTACCTGAAAGAAATAAAAACGGGATGAACCTACGAACGAAAGTTGCTATCGTAGCACAAACAGTGTAACGAGGGATGTGTAAAGTGGACCTTCAAAGATCGTCAGCAAAATCCTTGTAAGTAGTCTGGCAGCCCCACACAGTTCGTGTTATCAGACGAAACGACTGGCAACAGTTAGTGTTCCGCTTTTTGCATCTGGCCATCAATTCCGTCGCGTTTTACAGTAGAGTACTCATTATGATCCA
Organism: Paragonimus heterotremus; assembly: GCA_013368495.1. NCBI lineage: Eukaryota > Metazoa > Platyhelminthes > Trematoda > Plagiorchiida > Troglotrematidae > Paragonimus > Paragonimus heterotremus. Next base: position 24,988 of record LUCH01007247.1, read on the forward strand.
GATTCGTGAAACACAAATAGAGTGCCGACCCAATCGGAGATGCACTGACCATGGTCTTACGTTAATTCAGGTCTCAAAGCACAGATACCTTTATGGGCATCCGAGGATCGTGGTCTTTTTTTAACCTGAAAGAAGCGCCGACTTCGTTTCTCAGATGAAAATGGATGAAAAGCACGGGCAGCCGGAAAGCCCAAAAACAATGTACGAATTGACAAGCTAGTTAAAGAATGTACGAAATAAACAAACAATGAAGAAACCAAAGTAATAGAGATTCATGAGGAAAAAATAAGCCGCCTCATGGAGATAGAGTCGCCATTGACACCATCACTTTCGAGAGGGTTTCCAACCTGCAATGTGTCTGGTCGCGTGTTTCGCAACCTGACAGGTGATACGTACCAACCTTACTCAGCGAGGGAATAAAATTTTCCTGGGGCCGGTCTCTTCCAAAATGTCTGTCAGTTCATGAACACTTGTATTAGCGGCTCACTAGTGCGAACGGTATTCGTGTAGGGTATCTAGATCTCTCCTGTTCAGCATTGTCATGAACGGCATTGTAACGGTGTGCTTATGTAATCCAGTAGGTTTGCATTGAGTGTCTTCCTGAAGCTAAGCTGATCAACATGAGGTATACGAACGGCATTGTCCCGCTTAGCGCTTTGTTGAAAGCTGAGTGAATGAGCGAGCTAGTCTCTAAATAATGCTCTTCACACCTTCAACGTGCGGCTCCAGTAGTGGAGTGCTCCCACCCCCCACTTTGTTGTCGGAAGTCCGCCTAATGCGGTAGACCGTTTCACCTGTTTGAATAACACCACTTCACCAACAGGTAATGTACAATGTGTTTACTTTTAATTCCCCTCACGATTATAACACAACAAGGTGGAGGATAGTCAGATACCAAACTTTGCCGCTCACCTTGGTAGCATAAACAGTTGTCTGTGTACAATGGTAGAGACGTTATCCGACTCGCAACCAAGAGGTGTATACACACATTTCTCGTTATTGACAGGAAGGTAGCATTCCTAAAGTCGTCGTTTGATTGCAGCCAGCTCAATCTGCGAAACATTGGGATCACGGGATATATAAACTTCAGGTCGTTCACACATAGAACAGAGTGGCATGGACTTCCTTCGGGTAACCCAGTAAAATAAAGCAAAAACAATGGCAGTCCAAGAATCTACCCTACGGACAAACTTGCTGAGACGGGTGCGAGGAAGAAGTCGCAGCTATATCTGATTCCAAAGGATATACCGTTAAAATTGAAGCAGTCTAGCGGTGAACATCACCTTGAAAGATATACGCAACAACTTTTTGTAGAAATGGACCATGTGGGAGACAGTCAGACGCCTGTTAGGCCACCAGTCAATGAGAATGTGTTAGTCATACAAGACCGCTATAACCGAATCCTATTGGACACGAACGAGAACAAGTGGTACGAACGACGTTGTTCCATCTAGAATACGTCATGTTTTCGTTACTAGATACCGAAACGGACCTCGAAGGATTGGTCAAAATGGAACTCTGAGATTGGGTTTTTAATAGACAAGAACAGGTGGCGCGATTGTGAAATGGTTGTGGAAGCCGGACCCTGCATAGTGAGCTTTTGCGTCAACGTTTCGATCACCTTCAGTTGCACTCCTCACCAAGTGAGCTCCCTAAATAAGTCTATAGCGCTCGCCTCTCCGTGTACGGCGGTTGCTCAAAAGGCAGTAGCTTTGTCAACTGTTCAAATTGAGGGAGCCACCACAAACTTAAGAGAAAGAACACTAAGGGAAAGGCTTGTTTTGTAGGGACGGTTCCCGACCACACTCTCTCTCTGGTTAAGCAAGCCAGAGTGTTGTTAAACACCTCCTTCCTTCCAGATTTGAGAGGTTTGGTTTTCGCTAGCAGACTTTTATCTGAAGCTACCAAGAAGTCACTTGGACTTCTTGTGAGGTTACCCGCGAGGATTAGCAAGAGGGAAGTGCTGGATAAGACGGAAAAAATGAAGGCAACTCATGTTAATTTAAAGGAAGTCTCAATGAGTCACTCATCGCAAAAGCAGCAGAAGCGCCCCCAGTTTGCTAGAACTAGGTCACGCATCAAGACTGACCCCGAACTCTAAGCCAAAACAAAAGTTCTAATTCCCGCTCTCGAATAGAGACCAGTGTCTCTGAAAGGAACAACCCAGGCGCCTACATCCACAAAAAAGGCAGCTGCCCTCGTCTACTTAGATGGTCAACCACATATGAAACTGCGTGGGTCTAAAGTAGCCTCAAAGGTGGCACTGACCACCACTCCTCCGTTGCACTTCAGATACCTAAACCTCAAAAAAGTTGTTAAAAAAACTTTATTCCTAAGATCCATAACTCTATGAGTCTGCTGGAGTCACCTGCTGCATTCAGGAAGGCACATACTGGGCTAGCTCCAAAGGCATTTTCTTCGGATAGATTGGAATCATTTTTTACTACGTTCCCTTCCAACCTAAAACGCCATCCAGATTTTCGTGGATGCAAAACTTTAAACCACCCTTCAGTAGCTCGGAAAGCGAAAGCGGTCCGAAAGCCGTTGACTTTGGACCAACAAAGGCGAATGAAGCGTTTCACAGGGACGCTCCCATATGCTCAGACTGTGATGAAACCATTGCTACCCTCCAGGAAGGTCTGCAAAACTTTGCCGCCGTCCATGCATTCCCTCACGCTACTAGGACTGTTTTCCCAAGCTCTTCCTCGTGCTTCATTGTCTCTTTGTGTACTCAACCAAATGAAGTAGCCCTCAAGTGCAAGTATACTAACTGCCTGAGCCTTGTAAACAAACTGCCAGAAATCAGACAGTTAGTCCACGATATTAGCCTTTACAGAGACCCGGATTTCCGCGGATATCAGTGACCCCTTACGTGGACTCCTGGAAGGCTCTGCTGTTTTCCGAAGTCAGAAACTTCCGTTGCCGATCGTCATAGGGGAATTTACCTCCCCAGAGAGATGCAACGCAATCTGGCACAAACCTCAACTTCGTAGTCGTAACACGCTCCCTATAGATGTTATTTACCGTTCGCCGTCGTGCAGCACATCTGACGACTAAGCCATTCTTGCCGCCTTAAACCGTTTCTCGTCTACATAGCGTTTATCCCATCTTCTTATAGAATTTGAATAGCTGCTTGTCACGAGAACTTTGATTGCGAGTTTTCGAAATCTTTAACAATGTTGATCCGTGAGAAAGCATGGACACAACATGTCGAACAACCTGCGAGACGTCGTCTAGAACAAACATTCTTTGCTTGATCTAGTTATCACGAATGAATCTCATCTAGTAGATAGACCGATCATCAAATCGCCGCTGGGGCATACTTGACCACTTGCCACCAACTTCCGAACCAACTGTTACTGGCGCCAAAAGGTTGTAACAAAAACTTAATTCCGAAAATCCAAGAAAGCAAACTTTACCACACTAGGGAAATTCTTGAGTACACTCAGTCTCGAGTGTGACTCAGTGAACTCAAACTACCACACTTTTAAAATTGCCATTCACCAAGCTTACGAGACATTTGTAACTCGTAAATTATGGAAGTTCTCTTATCGTTCACCGCTTTCGAGGAACACACGGCTCCTTCTTGATGTACGTTCTCGTCTATTCCCTAAGCAGAAGCTATCCTACTGATTGTAGTGACGTCGGCGTCAAAGACGTGTTTTACTCAGATCTGGCCGCTCTCCTTCGGTCGACACGTAGCTCTGATATAGTCGTTCTGGCGGGAGACATGAATGCTCAGGTCGGCCGCCTTGATGAGATCGAATCTCGTTT
>LUCH01007248.1:2725-25160 GCA_013368495.1 Paragonimus heterotremus
AAAGAAACTGCGATGTCCTTTCAATTCGGTGGGAGTGAAGCGGTTGAAGCGGAACTGGAAGAACTTGTCAACGGAAGAAACCAATTCACGTGTCATGTAAGAGACCACCGGTAACTTGAAATCGTTCTAACTAATGCAGCTGGGACTGGATAGCAGAAATTTCATCTTAGATTTGGGGAGTATGTGTCTTCTTTGTTGGCGCTTTGGCTTGGATTCCAGAACACCGAAGACAATACCGAATAATCAGCAAAGAGGGCCCCAGCCTGGGAAGTTTCCAATGGATTTGCGGCTGCTAAGACGATTGCGTTCAAGCTCAATTATTTCACTGCAAAAATTTAGCTTTACACCAGCGACTTATGGCAAAGCATCGTTTCTGCTTTATGGAGGGTTTGTTTATTTCATACATAAACCGGCTATAACTCCCATGAATCAAAAAGTTCTATTACAGTGGTGCAAATCGCATTTTTAAATAATATATGGAAAACCGCACATTTCACTAAATCCAGGAGTATCGCATAGTACGCGGCGTTTTCGTGTTCCATCACGTGTATATCACTTTCATACGGCGAATCAGCATGGCGGTAGGGAACGAAGGCTGGTCCTCGAAAACGTTCAAGGGTCATCTAGAATTCGCTGAAAACCTGGAGGACTTGTACAAATTTCGACGAGGAATATGTACACTTTTCTCCAACAACAGTATGAAAACGACAGCAAACGCAAAAGATCACAGGAGAATAGAAATGCTTTCAGACTGTCCTTACGGAATTGTTCCGTAGCAAAGTATACTGTGTACAGGTCGGGCTGCAGTTGCCAAATGGTAATATTTGTGTACACTTTTCATGGTAGTGAATATTATATGCACTGATCACAAAAGCTAGACATCTTGATAAGTTCGCTATTGTTGTGGTGCTTATCATACTGTGGAGGTCAACAGGGATCACTCAAACCCCCTCTAATTTGGACGGTCGAGCGCATGTTCTGAAAATAAGCGTCCGACTGCAGCTGACGAGGAGCTTGTTGTGGAGATGATGGTAAACTTCAAGTGTACGCCCAAGATAAAGTTGTACGCTAAAACGATCTTGGAAATGAGATGCATTTTTGTATCTTGAATAATTTACCTAGAAACAATGTAAGTTAGACCCCTGTAATGAAGTTAATAAGCTGCACTATCTATCAAAATTACACTCAATCATTCCCAGTTGGACCATAGTGAGTTAGCGAACAGGCTTAAATTCTGTTGAAAACTTTACGCTGCTTGTCAGCTGTTCCTGTCACGTTGGTGAACGTTGGAATAATATATTTGCCGGTCGTCTATGCGCTGATTTTGTATAACTCAGGAACTGGTTAGTGCACCTGCGAGATATGGATATCTCCCATCTAATTTAGAGCATGTAGGAGGTGCTTTCTGAAGACATTCTCATAGAAGTAAAGTTGAAAATACAGCTTATGAAAAAGGATTTGAAGTTTTCTCATTAACCAAACAACGAATGAGTAACATTGTCACTACGAGAAACAGTCGGTATGATTTTTGCTGCTCCCCAAATTAGCTGATGCCTTGTAGCTATATCTTCTTGGTTTTCCATATGATCGACAGACCGATAGGCAAGTTGACGGAGGATTGTAGGTGGGTTCTAATCGCCATTGTCTTCGTTGAGGTTTCAAATAGTGAATTCCTCGGACTTGTACGCATGTCCGTCCCTGTTCTACATCCGTGTTTAGATAGGATTAGAAACACAGATAACTAGTGTCAAGATATTGCCACTGTGTTGGATTGTATGAGAGGTCACAGTAATGTGAAGCGTGTAGCTGCGCGCTGTGACATAAGTAAGTTGCTATCGAAGTAGCCCGACTTCTTGTTACACCGTTCACTTCAGGGACGAATCAATGTGCAGATAGGCGAAAGGAGACCCTTCGACAAGTTGTGACCGCGGAAAAATTCACAACCCGTCAACTAATGATACGACCGATTCTCACTACCAGCAAAAGGAATGCAACGAAAGCAGGTCAGGAAATGCGTGGTGCCACACTCAAGTATCCCCCTCCAGCATTTGCCGGCCAGCACTGATAACTGTCTTGGTCCCTAAAGTCCCGTCAGCTAACAAAGTGGTGTGTGTCGGATATAGGGAGTCGTATGCTCGCCGCCCCGGGAAGTATTGTGTCGACTGTATCCACAGGGCGCGGGAAGTCCACACTTGGGGGCCACGTCAGTGATGAATGTGTTCCATAGACTGAAGTCGCAGAATATCCTCTCGAAACAGCGTGTATTAAGTCAGTTGCTAAAGGTGACCTAAAGCCATTCGTAATAAAATCAAGGGAGCATACCTGAAGGCAGACTGCCCTGATACCTTTAAACAACGTTGATGGCCAAATATGTTAATTCAAACAGAATTTCGTGGACCTAGACGGGGACAACGGGAATTGGGTCCTGTGCCGTTAGTATTTCGGGTTGTATCATAGTTCCTGTGCCAGCCATCAACAAACTGACGTGAACTTCACCTACGAAGACTGAGAGACGACTCAGCAGACCATGTGAAATTGACATAAGCACGATCTGCGCGAACAGTGGAAAGATCACGACCTTTTTCGGGACCAAAAGAGTGACTCCATATCACTTTTCAGAGCCATTTGCGGCTTGATTTCACACATTAACCGTGTTCACCTAATGTTAGTCCGTGTACACTTTTCACTGAGGTTCGCTGAATTTTATTTTAGTAGCAGCCTCATGGATGCGTAGGTGGTTGGTCATGTAAAATTTCGTGGACAGATGATGAGGCTCGATGAGTCCTACTTTAGCCCGGTGAGTTGACCAAGCGCCGAGAGAGATTGGGTAAATATCGTTCAGTTCACTCGCTTACGAGACAACCTGGAACAGCCTATTTGGGTAAAGGATTTTGAAGGCCGTTGTGTAGATAAGGTACACTAAATGTGTGTGCTGTATAGTTGTAACCAGGAACGTGCGCACTCTCATATGTAAATTCGTAAAAACATGGATGCAAAAACCCTAGGTGTATGTGAACATTTAAATGTATATTTCGCGCACAAATAACGAAATGTGATTGTACGCACGGATGTATACATTGACAGGTATATAGTTACGTACACAGAAATGTACATATATATATGTATATGAAGGGCTGTATATATGTATATAAACACTGATATGTCCATAAAGGTTCGTTTCTTTACACTGTACGTGTTCGTGTGCGTATATGTTGTGCAGATGTTGGGAAGACTTAGCGTTGAACCGGACTGCTTGGAGGAATACGATTCGGACGGGCGTCCGCGAGTTCAACGAACATTTATTGCGTGGAAGAGACCGAAAGCGCGCGGTACGCAAAGGAACCATCGGTGCCATAGGTCGTGGTGACATGACCATATGGCGTTGCGATGTGTGCGGCCGCGCATGCGCTGGTCGTCTGAGATTAGAAGGTCATCAGCGTACTCATAGTGCACTGTCGGCAAAGAGAAAACGAGTACTTTGGGTTCAGGTAGGTCATATCAACACATGCATTTTATTTCCTTTAGTGATTGCATCGAACAAGGTTATAGTCGTTTGGCAACTAATCCACTTCTGTTTTCACAAAATGGGTGTCCGCTATCCTGTACCCATTCTTTTATTGAGCTTTGTTGGTGTATCGAATGAGTAATAGTCTATCTGATCCTTTCGTAGCTCAACCTTGAGTTTTGTTTTTCAACTTTTTCGTCTCTAGAACACGCTAACGTGCACTTGTCAATTGAAATGTTTCTTGCATCACATACTTCATATTCTTCTTGTCGGTTTGAATCATATCATTGCAGTCTCTGTTTATTTCCCGAGAGACATGGGTTTCTTTTTCCTGCTAGCTATCCAATTGGCTAACCAATATTATCTAGCTAGACACAAAAGCCTTACTCACACACCTATTGGTCTTGCTTCTTGGGGTTTACACTGGATACGTGGGGTGCGAGTGGAACCACAAGTGGTGAAGCGCAAGCCACAGGCTAATCCGTTTCGGACGCCGCCAACAACCTGTGTGGACTTTGTGGCCTGCGGATACAGCCAGGTCGCTCAGACCTGGACAGGAGAGCGCTTAGACCTTTCAACTAAGGCCTTTGGCTCAAAAGCATGGCCCGCAAGGCAGCGGGTGACAACACACACAAGTGCACAACACAAACCACATTGACCACCAGCAACGACCAAATTGTGGTAGCTATGCACAGACTCTTGAACCACACTCAACAATTCCATAAGCTCACGGAAGATGAATACTACTAAAGAGACTGATATCACGAACAGACTGAACTAGACCAGGCAAAGACAGCCTTCTAGCAAAACCAACACACAACGCACTTTCACCATCCGCAGCGAACGCACCCTCCTTCAGCCTGACCGCTCCGCCTTGGTCAATCTGACAGGGGTTAACCCGCGAGGACCAGGGTGTTAGCCAGCATGGCGCACCAGATGAAAATAACACACCAGCCTGACCACCACATCAGGATGACACAAGGTGTCGGGATGTGCATAGTGTGTGAACACACGATAAACTCGTTCATTGTATATATGCAATATTCATTACAAAATTACATTAAAAATTATAAACATATACGTATATATTTGTGCACATGCTCTGTGCGTAAATATACAAGCACACGCTTATCCATATCTAGAAGAGAGCTAACATGTATGCACCTACTCGTGATGTGAACGTGTGTGTCGTTCACTTCCACCCATTCACGGTAATGGTACAGTTTCACACTCAGCGACTTAATTCTTAATTAACAAATGAGAAAATGTGGAGTCAGTTTCGCTGAGCCTAATACTACATCGTTCAGACAAAACTTCCCGGTCAAAAACACAACTGACCGTCTTGGGCTTGATTTTCTTAGAGATCGTTACGCGAATCCAATGCTAGAGGACCATGACACCCCGATTCAGTCAGTCTCCCTGTTTGCATATCCAGCGGGCTTCTTTTGACCTTAAAAGCGGTAATCGCTTACAGAGTGTAGCATAGCACTTGGGAACTGGATAAGGTAAAAACAGCGGGGTAAATTGCTAGCTCAACGTCGACCGATATACACGACCTGAGAAACATACTCAATTGGTTATTTTACCTGTGTGTACATGCAGCGGTCAAGAACGATATACTGGGTAGCAGTAGTAACTGCGGGCGTTTTTGCTGGGTTGCCAGTGGCGACAAAATGAACAAGTACATCAGAAGAGTAACAAAGTTCAAACAAGCTATTCTAATCAAGGTATTTCGCGTACAAAGTGTGTTCACAGGTATTCGGGATGACCACCACAATATTCCCAATTACTAGCATCCGAAGCGCAAGGATACTTCGTGGTTGCCGCTGAGTGCTGATGCACAACCTAGGCTGTTTGTAACGGGACGCAGCTAAAAACTGGGTAAAAGTCCGTGTGATACCGGCAAGCACAAACAGAGGGAAGAACAGGCCGGTATGCCTAACTTTTATACTGTATTGCAACGTCTCATTAATCAGCTTTAACGACACGCAAAATTGGTGCAAAAGCGTTGTTGTACAGAAGTAAGGCACCGTTAATTAACAAAAATGGGCAAATTCTCACATATATATGAACCCTTCAATGTTCCAAAGACGCCCGCTTTCGCGGGTAAAACACGTCCAATCGATCCGAGTTCCACGTCGCTTTTCAACGACCATTTTGTAATGAGTGGCGAAGGATGAACCTGACGAAAGCCAAATCTTCAAGCTTTGCCGGTCAACTTTTGCGATGTCTATTGCATTATGCGGACAGTGTATTCCAAGTAGTTTCCAGTTGAGGTTGAGGTGTGCATATTCACCGTTGTTCAGAGGGAAACTCTAACCATTTACTCAACACCCAGTACCATCAAGAGCCGTCTAAAGTTTGCTGGGAATACAAGTATTACAGGATTTTAAGTTCTAAACATAACTAACAGTTTTGCCGAAAATAAGGCCGGGAAGACCAGTGATATATACCAGAAACATAAACGGACCAAACGTCGGTACATGAAGAACTCCAGCAGAGATCGGAGATGAAGACCAAAGGTTCGATTCCGTTTCCACCCTAAAAATTCTGTTACCGAAGAAGGGGTGATTCAGCGCAGGATCTTTCGTTGGATGCCATTAGCTTCATCTTGTGTGAAAGAGGGCCGTGTCGGTCGTAGTCAAGGGCTTTGGTAAAGTCAAAGAAAGTGGCATTTAAAATATGGATGTTGTCTTTGGCCTGTCAGGCTATCTGTGGATAGCTCCATACTGGTTACACGTGGCCTGTTGAAAGGAAGCCATGCCGAACAGAAGGCAGAAGGTTACTTGTAATAAGGTGCACAAGGATGACGCAATTTAATAAACACTGCACCATCTGGCAAGAGATGTTAGGTGACCTGAATGCAGACACAGGTTACACGAGTTGTTTGCATTGATGAAGTTATAAAAAGAACCCAGTGTTTCATGCTTGTATATCTTTAATTATCTGCAACTTGTCACTAACACAACCGTGAGTGGTAAAATACGAGACTCTTTCTCCGGGACGAAGTCTGGGTTTAAAGATGACAGTTGTAACGTTCCTATAGCCTTTTGCACTTCGTCCATTTCGTCGTTTTTCGCAAGTTCTACCCCAGTGAGCACACATGCGCACGGATCCCAAAACCTGCTAATCAAAGAATGCACTTTTTCTTTGAGGCCTAGATCCTTTCAGTGTTCTTCCGCACCTTACCCTTCGTATGTTGATACTGTGGGGGATGTAGGATAACGGAACCTACTATGCATTCCAGTGTACTTCTGGATTTGTATCTTCACGTTCGCCCGCACCGTGGACCGGAATTTACTTGGCAGCACCACGACTGATCAGGTCTATTGGAAGTAAGTTCATTCAGTATGGTGGAACAGTAAACCAAAGCAACTTCAATAAATACTGTCATTTTCACTCACTTTCAGGATATTTCCGCTTCGCGTTTGTTCCTAGGCTTTTTACAACTGTTCAGCCCACTAAATAAATTCGTGCTTTCGTAGTTGCTTTGCATTTGGTTCACTGTACCTGTGCGACTTTTATTCTTTCTGTTTTTCTTCGGTAAGTTCAAAATTATCTGAGTTTTGCGACGATTTTTGATTCTGACACCAGTTTTTTCAGAAAGTGCTTGGTATTTCAAACCCCATTTGGTTCACGCAATCAGCAGCATCCTAACAATTTTGTAAGACTAATTCGCAGACCACCTTGTTTGCTTGGTGGCTACAGTTGCCCAAAGTCATCGCCTATGAAGTAAATAATATACCAGACCTCGTGCTAGACGAGTCCCCAGAGAACAACCTCAAGACAACAGTGCTGAAGTTCATCACAACGCCAGACGATGCCAAGCTCCGGTAGTCACTTTCCAGCGTCCAGCTCAGCGGCCTCACCCGCTCTCTACTTCTTCTCCACTTGAGATCCCTGATCGGTTATAACAGCGTCAGTGACCCCATTCTCAGGCAGCTGTGGACTCAATACCTCCCACTGAATACCGTCGTCATTTTATCAGTGCAGGACCCAGATGCCTCATTAGAAATATTAACAGAGACGATCAATAAGTTTCACGAGCTTTTCCTTAGGCATCCCGTCAATTATGTGTGTGATATATTTTCTTGCTCTGAAACATCCCATAACAAACCTAGTAACTTACAGTGAAAGGCGTTCCGGTTAGGGTCCATTGTGGTCCGTTTGACTGGTTGCCTTGTGTAGGACTGTGATTCCTCCCACTTTAGACTTCGTTATCGATCGCTACCTCCCACATCTGAGGCTCATTCAGTCATCATCTGTTACTATCACCCGTGTTCTAGTGATAACTTCCGCAAGCGCGCGCAGTCTTTTGCATACACCTGTCCGCTTTCCAAAGGAAACACATACCGAGGAGACGATCTCACCAGCCATAAGTGGCGACGACTGCCGCTTTCCGATCTTAGAGTCGCCAATTTTACCTTCCCCGCAACCCTCCGGACTTCCCCTCGTCATCGACATTGTTGAAGAGGTTAGCGTTATAAACTCAGGTGAATGATTATGATTACAATTTTGAAAAACGCGACCTCAAAGTCGTGTGTACACCCTGCAAACCGCTGAGGGATCCAAAGTCGCAACCTATGGCCAACGTCTCTTGGCGGTGTCGAAATTTCTTTCTTATCTTTATCATTGCCGATGTTTGAAACTCAGCTATTGGTGTGGATTTTTGACCAAGTACGATCTGGTTGCTGATCTTAGTCGCAGAAAACTTAGAGAAGACACCACTACTTTATGCATTCAAGGTAAATTCACTACCATAACCTCGATAATACGTCGACCAGCTTTGTCAGATTCAAGTCAGTATACAGCGCTTTTGAGGCAGTTTTTGAGAATCTGCCTACATACGACTGGGGTTGCGTTTCCAAAACACTACATTGCTCATCACAATTCAGCCAAGTGAGCAATCAAATTTTTGCGCCCACGCGGATTTCCGTCCAAATTTTAAAAGTCGCTACAGAAGAATTCGTCGAGATGCTTCGTTTGTGTACCAGTCAACCCTCAAACACCCCTGAAGGCTCGCTGGAGATCGAAAACCACGGGGTAGGTATTCTGCGTTGGACAGTGCAACCGTTCAGGATTGTTGTGCCATACCTTCATTGGACTTGCCGAGAAGGAAGTATCCCCAAAACTGACTCATCCAGAGCACACCATCAAGTTCCACCGGCTGTCGACGATATGAAACAGCGGTCAAAAATATTTTGGCCTCGACGAAGTTATTCGTGTCTTTCAGCTTCAGAAATGCTGCCCGGCCACTCCAACGTTCTATGGACGAGGTTCTTCTTGAGCTGGTGTCTATGATCTTTCACATGAACGACGTACTGGTTGTCAGTCACTATGCCTAGAGGCATATGTCCCACTTGCAACCTATCTTATGGCGTTGACGTCAGAGTGGCTTCATGGTCAACACAGCCAGATGTACCTTCAGTAGGTCTTCCGCCGATTTTTGCATCACCGCATCGACAATAACAAAATCCGGTCAGTACCGGGGCAAAACAACGCCGTTTCGGATTATCCGCTGCCTCAGTCCATAGGAGGCGTTCATCGGTTTTTGGGGATTGTCAGTTATTCCTGTTGTTCTGACGTGCTAAAGCTGTCAACTGATCTGCTGTAGAGAAACTTCATAAAATAGTCATCACTCAAGAGGCCACTTCCACTTTCAAATCCGTCATGCAGACTCTAGCGAATGCAACGCATTTAGGCTATCCGAACACGGAAGAACACTTTCAGCTGGTTTCAAGGATGGATGCGATTCGGCCCGCTTCCGGTGATGTTTTTAAACAAGTCATGATTTATCAGGTTTCCAGTTGTCTTCTCTCTTGTGGGAGCCATAGACTGCCAAACGGGGTAGATTATCTTCAGCAGTTTATTGCTGTCCATCAGCTTCGCTGTGTAACACTTCCAGGATGTGTTGAAAGGATATCAGTCTGCTATTATTACTGAAAACAGTCTGTTAATGCACGGTTTCAGTGCTTCACAGGACAGGTATTCTCCGAAAGAAACCCGCTACTTAGATGTTCCTTCTCAATCAACGACGAATATTATTCACATCGATGGAAGAAACTGACCACTTGCAAACGCTTTATCTCGTGCGCACGTTCATTATTTAACCACATATCTCATCGGTTTGGCGATTAGACCGGCGTCCCACCTGGGCGATGCAGAATATTTCCAATCGTGCTCTCGCCCGCCTCTAAAGTTAGTTCCCCTATGACTTCTGCACTGACTATAAAGTTCACTGCAACAACCCAACCCTTTGTCTTCTCGAATAACCAACGAGACGTTTCCAGCCACTTTGATTCTCTCTTCCTCCCAAGCATTATTTTCACCGTCAAGCTCATCAGTATCCGTTTCCTTTGGCCATACACGCGTGAGGATCTGAGCGAACGGTCTCGAGATCGTTCCACGCGCCAAAAAAGTTGGGTACACCGCCAGACTATCACCTTATCTAAGACTTTCGGTTTACCGGATACGCCTCAACCACGTGCTAGTGTACATAGTAGGCCAGCCCCTACCTCCGGACGGACGCAGTCGGTTGCTGGCTTACACTGATCGTTTCTCACGCTAGTCGCAAATAATGTTTATATGCGACGTCTCGTCCGCAAACATCTTACGGACGTTCGCGGGAATTTGGGCATTTTTCTCTAGTGTAGCAGCATTCGTCGCTAATGGCCGTTGTTCTCAGTTCATATTCACATTTTTTTATGGTCCACAACACGTGGCTTTGGAAATTTTCTAACGGCCACCTACCACCCAGCGGTTACTGATATATGTCGGGGAAGTCAACAGTTCCCCGAAAATACTACGTGGCCGTAAAACTAACAAAGGAACTTCGTGAGCGACCCTCATCTTTGTCACGGTCGTGTGCATCTCCGGTCTTCTTAAACGACCTCAGCCCACGTTGCAGCTGTGGTTGTCATCCCGACTAAACGCCCAGACTGTGCCACCTAAACGTTTTTCTGGTCCGTTTCTTTTGACCTTGCTGATCGCAGACCCTATAAATAAAAATGGGCTAATGCTTATCAAATCTTCAGGTTGAGTGACATAACGAAGCTCTGTATGGGGCAAGTATTTTCCCTGTGTTCATACGACAGTCTCGGGTGGATGGGCTGCATAGGAAGAGACTAACTGACCTCGTGCACTCTGTACTCCGTCGTTCATTGCCACCGCCCATCCTCTCATTGGCCGCTATCCTCTTCCGGTTACGCACTCTAGGCCGTAGACTCAGTTGCAACAACTCAGTGGAGCGCTTTCATTGTCGACTTAAAGCCATCAACCTTGCTACGAAGTCCGACTTGAGCTGTTCAGAAAACCTATCCTCTCGTTTTACTTGGCATCCTAAATATGATTGAAAAGACATTAGCTACATTCCGGCTGACCTTGTTTGAGGTAAATTTTTACGCCTGTCGTTTTAGTATCCGCTGGTTCCAGAACCAGTGATGAGATAAACTCAACGTTCTACGCTACACGACTGAGATCACACGTGCTTAGGCTGGAGCCAACACAATAGGGAAACACTCTGAAGCTGACCCAAGTACACAAAGATTTGCATACGAGCCCTATCGTGTTCATCAAGGTTGACGCGCAGAATAAGTCCTTCCAACTGAAAGTAAAGCTAATTTTAAAGTGCTCGAGCGTGAATCCAAATACCTTATCGTTACCTCTAGTGGTAATCATGATTTGGTCACCATCTCACTTTCATGTACTATCATGAGTCAGTGTCCCTATTTTTTACCCTATTGCTAAGTGTTTCCTCCTAAACCGCGTATAGCCTTAGGCCAACCACACCGTTGTAAAGATGTTGACCATGGATGTGATTCAGTGATCACGGGTTCAGAGATTTTCAAAGTGAACTTCGACTCCATGGCTAGGTGGAGGTCTACTCCTGCAGACTTCCTGATATTTGAAAGACGTGATTTTGAGATTGACCGGACTGCTTCTGCCCTTCGAGTAACGCGATGATAAGCTGTGGTCTAGCCGTGAGAATATGAAAAAAATTACCAAGATCCTGGTTACCCAGAACATTGAACTTAAAACCATGCTCCAACCAAGTACCTAAACGGGAAAGACATTCCAACGTACGTTCAACTCACACTTGGATGCATCAAGCAAAAGGCCTCCACAATTTTGCCGGCAATCTAGTCCATGAATACCCTGTCCGACTGGTTAAAATCTCGAGCGGAACGGCCAATCGTGATCTTGATTTTCGGATTGTGAAGCTGTGACTTTTTGAACCTCTGTTCTGTGAAACCGCAAGCATACAAGTTAAAGGAATTGTGCCAGCGTCATGAATGCTTGTTTGCTTCCAGAAAGTCTCCTCTTATCATCCGGAGTCCTAGCGAGGATAAGTTCATCAATTTTAGTCATTCTTGGTAGTTTAGACCTTTCATACGGCATAACATTGCCGTTTTCGAGAAAGCACGGAAACTTTCGTTCTTTTTCGGGGAAAGCGGTGTTCCCTAGGCGATAAGATCACCAAGCTTGAGCACAATATTCCAAGTGGAGATGAGCTACTATCGCGTACAGCGGAGTGAACATCACTGGGTATGGGCTGACGATCGCGGATTTCAGTCAATATAACGCTCACCACGCTTTCCTCACAGCCGCGGCCGTTCCCAGCGCGCTTCACTCACTTCCCACACTACATGCGCGCGTGCAGGTCACATTCATTTTCCTCCCATTATGTGTCATTGGCATCGCCCCAACACTATGTGAGGAGGGAACCATCTAAAAGCTTACGTACAAGTGCATGCCCAGTTTTTTGAGATAGTTGCTATCTCTGTTCTACAGGACGCTGGCACGTCATGCATCGGGGTTTTGCCTTTGGAATGATGCCCTTCTTATGGACGTCATCATAAGAGCGAGATAACTCCTCCATGATAGTTCCATCATTTGCCGAAAACGTGCTGCCTCCGTTTGGTTGGTATGCTTCGATCCCTCAGCTCGCACCGTATGTGAGCCAGGCACTCTTAACTGATCCCTTCATACGGCCATCTGAAGAGCGACAGATGGCGACCTTCACCAAGACTCCACAGGGGTACTTCCCGCAGAACTCAAAGATCTGTTCTTATGGACAGAAGTTCCAAATTCATTTACTAATGGTCTGGGATTCAATGACCCTGACGCATGCCAGCTCGACCACTTTCCGGGCTTTAGACGTCTTCTAACAGCTAGATGGCCGAGAATGTTGACCAACCTCGACAACTTTACAACGTGACTTCGCATAGGAAGATGTTTCTGGCGTTCATCTCTCGCGAAAGCTTCCGGACCGCCTGAGATCACGTTTCTACTTCTCTCAGTTGCGAACTCATTCCTTTATTTGAGCAGCTTGATTACATCATCCACTTCCTTCATATCTCTCTACAAGTTCTGAAGAATTTCATCCCGCCGGCCGACTCCGTCCTGCAGGGCTAAGATTAAATTTCTCAAAACCGAATGTTTTCTTACATTATGCGGCAATCTTGGTTTCTTTCCTCTACTTTCCCTTATCAGGCCGTATTCCCCCTGTATTGCGTTTGCCGCCAAATTAACCGACGTTCACTTGCTGCCGAAAGCGATCCCAAGAACACCGGCCGAACCCTTGCCCTCAACCATGTTATCATTCTTTTACAAAGTGAACAGTCGAGAAGACTTGGATAGCGGCAGCAGACCTCACAATGATTGACGGACCTGGGAACTCACATTTCGGGGTAGTTTAGTCACTGTTTGGCGGCTGACGACGTGATAACGGGCAGCAGATGACCGGCGCGGAGTGAATGGTTACAGACTGCCCCGATAACAAGAAAAATAAGGTTCAAATTAGAGATTCTGGACTGGACTAGAATGAGTCCAACATTTCTGTGTGTTTCCGGGATGGTTCGGTCCAATGTGTTTGTTTTCGATGATGGAGTAAATTAGAATGAAAAAGTAAAGATTATTAGGGGGGAATCGCAATCGGCAATGAAGCAGTCATTAAGGCGTCCGAAATACCGGTTATAATTCAGGCTTGTAGGTGGGGGAAAACAATCACACCGCAAGCACTCATCAGACGAAACGATAATGAACATACAAGCAACAAACGAAGGGGAGGCTAGCTAATTATTCACTTACTCAGTCTAAATCGGGTTTCCACCACAATTGGCAGTCCGGACATCAAAAGTTGCATTCTGGCAATTCCGTCTGACGTGCTCACCTATCATCCCTCTGAATGATTGAGTGCTAGCTGCCTACAATCTCCTCTCGAACAGCTGGTTTCACGAGCGATAATCGTGTACGGATGCATTGTCTTCTGCGCAGAAGGCGTGGACGTTTTTGATTTGACTTCTATGGATGGCTACGCAGTTAATGCGAAGTGTTAATTTGGACGTGTCGATTTTGGTGGAACTTGTAAAAGAGGACCTAAAAAGGAAGTATCGTTCCCCACGGGCTCGCCAGCCATCAGGGCAGAGCAAGTCTAGTGCATTAAGCTTATCTGAGTAAGGTTTTCAGGACAATATGCGTGCGCGCCCTGCGGCTCTGTGTTAAACCCTTGCCAACACATAAATGTCCATCCTTAAGAAGGGAGGGCAGACGTGGATATTACTTTTTGTCTGGGGACGGAAAAAGTGGTGCAACATTTCCAAAAGTCTCCGCAGTGAACTGGCACATCGTGCGGCCAAGTGGGTTCATCCCATCTCTGGTCCCCCGGACCAGCGTATTACAATGGCTGACGGCGACAGATCACTTTATGTAACGGTCCACACATCACTCTTATCACTGTCTACAACATAGTGCCACCCAGCTAATAACTGGTAACACCCTGACTTCTGGTGTTTGCGACATTGCATTTAACGGTCCTAAACGGTAAAGCATGACAGTAAATCACCTGCTCGCTTACACAAACGAGCTTGAATGAGGGGACAGAGACGGGGGCGTTCAAAAAAATGAAATAATCATACAACAAAACACAGTGGATCCCATTGACATCACCGGAAAATATCGTGTATACATTCTAGACAGGATTTTGATGGAATTTCAAAAATTAGTTGAAGAGGTTGAGGTTATTTCAGGAAAGACAAGAATACCTACCCTCTTAACCAAATAGCTTCCCCGTCAGCACGCCGAATGCACACGAGAGAGTCAATCGTTCTTTGGAAACAAAAGCAAGGTGCTGTTTTGACTGGAACTACGGCCTAAGAGCGCGTAAACAAACAACAGAATTACGGTTGACGAAACCGCGGATAACGGGACGACGACCAACGGTAACGAACAACGGACTACAAGGTATACGCTACTAATTCATAACTTCCCGGCCAACTTAACCAACGTACGAACATAGAAAAAGTCTGGCCTTGGGACAGAGCTTTCTTTATGTCACTTAATCCGGAGGCCAGACGATCACAAACTAGAACATATTTAAATGGTTTTTGATCAGTCAGAAAACAAGGTCAGAAGATGGACAAACACAAAGATCCTGACTGAACGGCGATGCCCCCAAGTAAAGGACGGGCGTGTACGCTAGGCGCCAGCAGTTGACATGAAGGCTGAGAACGCTCAGGAAAGGGAAGTGGCGCATGACCGTATCGATTATGAAGGCCACCTCAAATGGTAATTAGACAGGCCTTTTCAAAAGCAAGTAGAACTGTTTTTTCGATGAGCCGGTTCTTTCTCCGATACCCTTCGTATGAAGATTGGCAGTAGCTGACCTTCTTCGGTTCAACCCGAATGTGAGTCGGTGGTCGGCGCCGTCGATGGCTCCAACGTCTGAGAAGACAACTTATCTTCGTGGCTGACGGAGGTGGTGTTGACGCTTCGAGATTCTCGAACGTGTCCAGGAGCAGTTAAAACGGTATTGTTCTTTTATCCTCACCGATTTCTGTACCGACACCGTGGCGTGGCCGGAGATAATTGCGATGGCGGAGCTAACTGTCCCCGCAACGGAAATGTCATAATGCATCCTGCCCCGGCGTCTCGTTATCACAACTTCAGCGCACTGTTTGCGGACTGGTCGGGCGTGAACAGCCGACTGAACTGATACCGAGGCGTGCTCATCTGAAGAACGTTGCTTCCGCTCTAAACTCTTCGCTGGGATCGTGTTGGTAAGCGTGGTTCGCAGCCTACGACCCAAGAGGGCGTCGGCATCCAAAACGTTACTGCTCAGCGACTTGTTAGGAGTCGTCCGGTAGACAAACAGGAACTGCTGCAAGATTTCTTTAGACGCCCTCTCTTCATGCGATTTCAGGAAGGCACGTTTCAATGAAGCGTTCTGCCTGCCTGTTATACCGCTGGTGTTACGTAGGTGACCAAATGTGTCCAATGACGCCGCGTCGGCAGAATTCTCCGGATTGACCGGACGTGAACTGGGTATCACTGTCGTCCACAAGGGTTTCTGGGATGCCTTACTGAATGAACAGTCTTCGAAGAGTGTTAGCAGTAGCAGTAGCCGTTGTTAAAGTTTGTAGTAGAACCTCTGGCCATTTGAAAAATGCGTCAACCAAGACCAGGTGAGATACCCCCTTCTTTGGACCGGCAAAATCGACGTGAACTCTCGACCATGGATACTCCGGTTGGGGCCATAGAGTTGGCGTCTGGCGGCTTGGGTTTCGGGCAGCTTGCTGGCAACTGGAACAATTTTTGACCACACCACCAACTTGATGATCCATGCCAGACCATTAAACATAGCTGCGGCTAGTTGCTTTCATTTGGTTGGTGCCTCGGTGTCTCAGGTGGAGCTGACGGACAACCAACGAACCAGGGCTGGCCTGAGCCACGACACAATCTGCAGAATTTGGACAGTCTCCAACCAAGGAGAAAGACTCACGGCGCTGGTGTAGCTTCTGTGGATCACCTGTCAGATTCGTGATAGGCCAACGGCCTGGAACGTACGGGAAAGCTTGGTGGAGGATTTGATCTTCCCGCGTGGCCTGCCTAATATCAGCTGTAGTGACCAAAATGGCTTTGGCGTCATCCGGTAACTATCGGTTGGCTTCTGGATAAATAAACAACGTGGTGACCACCGCATCTTTGTCGGCCAGTCGATGGTTGCTGATCAGGCGCGGAAGAGCATTGGCCTCCCCAAAATCCTCCGCTTTTCGATGCTGGATCCAAGTCATGGCCGAGCAAGATGATGGCCCAACATTGAAGTCGACTGGCAGAGTGCACCTATGCACCCTTCTTTGAACCAAACGTTGACAGTGGCCCGTGACGGGTTAGTAGGGTGAACGGCCGAACAAATATCAGCTTTTGGAACCGTTTCCCTGCAAAAACCAACGCAAGGGCTCCTTTTCAATCTAGGCGTGAGTCGCCCCAGTGGTCGTAAGTGTTCTGGAGGCACATATAATGATATTCTGTTCCGTCAAAAAACATACGCAGAACGACAGCGCCGCCCCTGCGATTGAAAACATCGGCCTCCACGACAACTGGCAGCGAGGAGTTATAGCGGGTCAGGAGTAGATTGAAGTTGAGCATCGATTTCTGCTCGACAAGTACGGCCTCATACTTCGTAGACCAGTGCCAAGATGCGCCTTCCTCCAACAAGCGGTTCAGCGGGGCCGAACGTTATGTACCGAAAATAGAAATACTCTGTAGTAGCTGCTAAAGCTAAGGAAGGGTACACCTTTGGGTGGCGGCATCTGTTGAATAGCCCGGATTTTCCCAGGGTCAGGATGATGGCCGGATGCCCTGGAAACGTAGCCTAGGTACTTCAGTTATTCAAGAAAGCATTGGCACTTCTCCAATCACAAACGACAGCTGTATTCCTAGATACGCCCCCAGCATGACATGAATTCAACTTTGCAACTTGTCCGGGATGCGTCTAACGATCAGGATATAAACCAAGTATGCAGCCGATCCGGAGAGACCATTTGGACGCATATCCACGACCCGGAAGATCGCAGGAGCCGTCTTAATGTCAGGGGGTATTTTTGTATTTCGAAGTAACCCGCGGTGGGTGTTGACAGCGACCGAATCACGCGACCAGGCTCCGACATTGATTGTAGACAAGTGTTAGCAAGGTCCAGTTTTGCGAAACAATCTCCGCTACTGAAGGTTGTGTGCAGATCGTCTGTCACCAGAGGCGGATAGCAGTTCGATTTCAGTTGAGAAATCGGCGCAGATTCAAATCAAACCCCTGACCTTCTTGACCACGAAACCTAGAGCAACCCGCGCAGAGTACGACAGAGGAATTAGGACGCCCTGTCCCTCAGGGTGTTCGAGCTTTCGTTCCACTCTCACGGTACCGGTCTTTTGGGACGAAGACGAGTCGATCACCTGGAGATGCATGCTTGGTTGCTTGGGTCTAAAAGGAACGCTCCAGACCTTCCTGAAGCACTTGTGCGAACCGCTGAGCGATATGAGTTGTTGCACTACTAGGCGGGGCAGATGGCCTCACTTGATTGATGATTGTTCAATTCGAAAATTCGGGCCAGCCAACTTATTCCTGCAAATCGAGCCTGAGCAACCTAAGCTTAGAGCCGGTGGCGTAGCAGCAACCGTTGATAACTTTGCCTCAGAATGGGATGCAACACTGAAGTTGGCCACTCAACTGCTAAAGACCGACACAGGCTGTCATGGCGGAGTGAGAAGTCCGTCGAGTTGGGGGTCGACAAAGTGTCCTCCGGAGATTCTCCGAAATGACTTTAATATTCGGCAGTGTCCAACTGCAATCGAACTTGGAAGTCACTTATCATAACCGACACGAACTTCCGTTGACTGAGAGCGCTAAGTTGAAGGGTGATCAGCAGGCTCAGAGTCTTGGAGTTGGAGGAACCCTTGTCAGTGTGCCGGAGTTGAAAAAAGTCGTCCTTGTGCCTCAAATGAACACACCGAAAGCAACGGTACCGTCCGAGGCGCCAGGCGCCGCAATGCACGCACCTGGACGGAGGTGCTTTCTTGCAGCATGAACGCAGAGGATGCGAGTCAAGTTCTGCGGAAAGTTAACGAGGGCTGGGTTGCTGTTAGAGATTCTAGGTTCGCGTATTTTAGCCAGAGCCGTGTATGAACGAGCCGAAACTTTCTGCATGGACGGAAGTAGTGCTGCGTTGTACTAATGCATTGTGGTGCTTGAGGATGATCTGGCGGTAGCACTCAGTGGTGAGCATCTCAAGCGTCATTGCGGGATCAAACTCAACCCTGTCCAGGAAGAGAGTGCGGACGTCTGCGTCTTTCAGTGAGTGGAGACCGCGGATGAACCCCAGACATTTGAAGTGATCCTCGGTAAATGCACGAAGTTTGAATCACTGGCACTAACGACTGACCACACCGGTATGGGTGACGTGGACGTCGTCATCATTGTCGCCTGACCTGGACAATTTAAGACACCGGCACCTTGTGTTGAACGAGGAAGGCTAACCAACGAAGATGGACCACAACGTCTCAACCGTTTCCACGAAGGAGTTACAGACGGGTTCTTCGGGAGGTTCTTTGAGGTTGGCATACTCCCCGTGCTCAACACTTCCGAGTTTGCGTGGGAGTAGATGGTCCTTCCTTGGCTTGTCCCATATACCGAACACCACAATGAACAGGTCCTTGTACCGTATGAACCAGGGATCAGATAAGAAGCCAGCCTGGACATCGTAATGAAACTCGGTGATACCGCTTTAGAAAGCACCGGCCGACGCCCGTGGGGCCAGGTTTGATGCACATAAACGATTAGTGAGCGCTTCGACAGTCTTGAGCCGTCGCGCTAGAAGACGTTTCAACTCACCAGATTTCTCAGTCCTAATTGGGAAACACCGGACCCGTTTGCCAGTACGTTTGCACACTAGCAGTGGTTTGTGAAAAAAGGGGCGTTTATGCCAAGCACTACCAGGCAATATTGCAGAGGCCGGTTACGCTGAGGCACAGGCAGGCCCCATTCGAACAGGCAAATGCGCTCGCTTTCGGCCAAAATTGCACAGGCGAAAAAAACAGTTATTGCAGTAGAACACCCCCAACGACGGTCCAAAATTAGTATATTGCCCTTTTTGGGACATGGTGACCAAGCAAAAGCACAGTATTCCGAATGGAATATTCCAAACGGAAACTGAATATCTACCACTGGATATGGGTTGATGACCGCGGAAATCAGTCGACATAACGCTCGTCTTGTTTTTGTCACCTTCGTGCAAACTGGAAGGATGAAGCGTACGTAATATTTACCCGTATGCCCAAACCTCTCGTTTGCTGTTTCGTTGCAAGTTCAGTCGCCTGGTGAATGGGCATTTGCCCATGTGCCTCTCCTCGACATCCGTGATTCTTCTGGGGAGCGTTAGGAAAAATGTGTACTTTCAAGACAGATTTTTCAACTATCCTCATAGAGGTAACACGGACTTTCCAGTTTGTTTGTGGGTTATTTAGGTTCACCAGGAAGGATAGAGGAGCGAAGACTGCACTTCATTGTGCGTCACTTAACACAGAACCTCCGTCCGCTACTACTTCCGTCGCTTTTATCGCACACGACCTATCAGCTAGAGACATCTCGATCAATCCACAGATTGCAGAGAATATTCAGGCTTCTCGTATCTTCCAACCCAATTGTCTGTGGTCGACAGAGTAGAAGGCTTGCTGGAAATCTACATAGCACATCTCAACTACTCTTCTGTCGGGCTTCTCCGTTAGTGTTTAAAAACACCGGCAGATTGATAAGATAAGGCTCAACACATTGACAACCATGTTGGGAACAACTGAAAGCTTTCCGGACGCGGATTAATCCACGGATTCTTTCTCGTAAAATGCGTCCAAAAAGTTGGCCCGTCACATCAGTCAGGCCTTCTGATCGGTAGTCTGTGCCAACCGATTGATTAACATCCGTGGGTAAGAAAATTTTGATGACTTTTATCCAGGCGCTCACGACTACACATATTTTCTATGAGGAATTGAACGTAAAGGCAGTAGGCCACCGTAGAACTTCAAGCAATGTTTTTACCCCGGCCTGGTTGATATTGACCGGTCCTGCGGACTTCTTGCTGTCAAGCAGTTATCGGTAAGTAAAATTTATATAGTGTAATGCCCTGATCCACCGTGTCTGTGCCACCGGAGTTAGTAAGAGACTCAGGTCTCAGCATCCGAACTGTGAACGCACCGAAACAGCGCCATAATCGCGCCTGCCGTGTACTTTTAGGTCGACGTATGTCCATTATTGTAAATTGTGGCCAGAATTTCTTTCCTTGAGAGAAACGTTGCCAGGATATAACGGTAAAACTCTCAGAGTTCTCTACGAGGTCACGAACCGGGTTAATATCATACAGAAAGCCATCATACCGTACAAACTGAAGCGCTTCGTTTCATGCTCTTTTGTTTGTCATGGAATTTCTGTAATTTTTGCGAGTGTTTCCAGGCCACACACTTGTGCTAGTACACCGTCTTGGTCCCAGGGTGAAATTTTGGCTGGTAATCCTCTCCCCCAATTAACTCCAAGGAGCGTGATTTTCTGTGGAAACGCAGAGGTTATCAGCTTAGCTTGCCCAGGAAATATTGCAGTCCCCTGTGGTCTGCTTTCATTTCCAGTATCTTACAGTGAAAAATGCACATGGTGTACTGCTTCTGCGGGGACAGAACATTTGAGCGGGGTGTAAGCCGTCACACGGTTGCCCATTCTGGGCGGTGCCACCGGGTTCGTACGTGAGTGATGCTGCATGTGTGACCAGCTGTGAGCAAGTCTTTCACGGAGGCTGTCTGACCAAGTGGGAAACTTGTGGTCACAGCAAAATCCTAATGTAAATCAGCTGACAGTTGTAAACAGTTTATGATCATAGACATTTCCATGAAGGGTTCTCAATGGTCAACTGATTCTGTGGGCGCGGATATTTCGTCAGTGTTCAGGTGACCCCGTGATTAGCATTCTCTCCCGAGTGATTTCAGCAACGAATAGCCTCACTCTGCGGCTGCTTCTGGACCTCGATGCGCCCCACTGACCACTGCCGGTGGGTCCATATGAAGACAAGAGTCGGTAGTTTGATCACCCAGGCAACTACAGCTGAAATTTGCAGGTGAATGTCTCGAAAAATTCGGATAAGTAAACGGAAACTACACCGAGTGGTATTGCTACGAGCGATACAAGACCAGACGAACCCTAGTGTTCCTAAGTCCGTTCCTACTGTGAGACATGATTTTTGTTTGCAGCAAGTGTATATGGACCCAACGGTTTTTCTTGGCTGGTCTGTATTTTTAAGCATGCCACTCACATTTACTAGCGTGCCTTTCACGCCTGGTTGACTAAAGTTATGACTACTCAGAAGCTCGGCCGAGTCGACTCCTTCAGAGGTTCCCTCGGACGGAAAGTTCCGCTTTTTAGACGGGGGTCTGAACAAGACCGATGGAAACCATTTTCCTCCTCAGCGGTAAGTTATAACGGACTATTGTAGTGTCACCCAAGTCCCATGAAATTTTGGATGGCAACCTGCCCACGGATTGCGCCAAGACATGCCCTTGTGATTGCAGGTGTAGTGGATATCGTCGTAATTTAAAATTTAAGGCTGTCTTTTGCTCAAAGACGTCTACAAGTTCTTTGAACTACGCCCGGTCTACTTTCAGCGTCTGTCGACAGGCTCAATCTGAAATAGTCCCGTCTGCAATGCAGCGGGCGTCTGCAAATTATGAACTCGCTGAGCCACCGGTTTAGGTTCAAAAAGGAAGACGGTCGGAATGGGGAGTTTCTCATTAATAAGATGTCAAAATACGAGGAAAAATATCAAAAAAGCAGATGGAACGAAACAACACTCTTCACCATTGAACCTACGAATATTTGCGAGTTCCGAGACCAACAGCTCACGTGAACACAACTAAATACAAAAATCACCTAATGGCGGAGCGATGAAGTGCAGATGAAACCAGGGTACATATAAACAAAGGTGCAGCAGGAGATGTAAGGATGAGAAACTACGCGAGAACCAGCTTCGCCGAGCAGAAGATATCAAGCTTTGATAACATATCGAGACTAACGTCCGTGTGATGATTGGTATTTCGTGCGCGTAGTTCGAAGTGTCGTGTCAGTCA
>LUCH01007250.1:13842-26952 GCA_013368495.1 Paragonimus heterotremus
CTAAAAATATTGTTTTGCGATAGACCTATAGCTGTAATGTCCCGTCCTCACGTCTGGTGATAAGTACGTCTATGGAAGTTAAACTGCCGTTTGATTCGCTTTCGTGAGGCAAGGATAGGTTCGGGTGAACAGAGTTAAGGTTAAAAGACGAATCAAAATGATCAGTATCCGTAAAAATCAAAATATTGCCGATGTGCCGTTTGTACAATAAGGCTTCGACGATATTATCTGAGATTTGCCATTCTAACATTCCTAAGATGTCGGCTAATGTTGAGGCTAACGGACTACCAACAGCCACTCCGTCTATTTGTTTGTAACGAAGTCCTTCAGAATTAAACCGTACCATCGATTGCCAGACACCTCATGATAACAGGTCACCAAGTTGATTCACACAGATCATTGAAAATATTGTTACGCAATCAGAACCTGAAGCTACTGGCCTCTAGTGGAGCTACGCTGATCAGAACTCACTTGCCGGCGTTATGTGCACAAAAGTAGTTGGAGCAACCTATAAGGTTGCCGTGGTGTTGCTGACATAATGTGGTGGATTATCAAATCGGAATACTTCAACGCGGAGGAGGTATGTCCAAAAGTCCACAGCGAGCGAATCAGGTACAGCATGGGCGACTGGATGAGTCACCACTCAACTTGATCGGACCAATGCGTGAGACATGGCAGTCAAAATGGTATGGACGACCAGATCGGGGGTGCGATTATCCCAACACTCAGAGAAATATCTTGACATGGTCGTATAGTACGGTCAAAGCCCACAGTGGATAGATTGCGGACAACAAGAGCGACCGGATGAACCATCGCCCAACGAGATCGGACCAACAGAAAAAACCCTGACAAAAGGTGTTGGTTACACACATAAACCGGGGATGTTATGGATCGCAATTCTGATTCATAAACGCGAGCGCGCGCGTATATAGTAACAAGGAAGAAAACAAAGAAGGGTGATGGGAAGGGACCTAACCACTAAAAATAGCTACGTCTATATTCAAACATACAATATCAAGGCGCCTACACCTTGCAAACAAACAACTGAGCTGTAAGTGGAAGCAAGGCGCCATCAGATAAACAGCTTCCTTACGGCTTTCCGGTTAGCCGCCATCTCACCCAACGTCTCAAGCCGCCGACTCTGTGAGCCGCTAGGGCCACAGCTCAGGAGACGAATATGATATACGATGGCCAACCGCCTCGTGAACGATTTTATTTCTCTACGCCAGGCCATCGTCTGTCCACCTCGGACCTTACGCCAATCGGTCGCAGCGTCGGCAAACAGTGCTCAGTGTGGCAAACGACTAGCTGGCATCCTTAGTACATTACCCAGCCATCGAAGTTAGTGCAAATGTAGTGATTGAACAAAAGAACTAGTTTAACAAGCACTGTCAAATACCCGCTTCCTAACCTCCTCGTTGCTCACTCGCCGGTGCCACTCGATACGAACGGGTGAACGCAAACATCGGTGTTCAAATGCCTCAAGACGGTTTACGTTCTCTACCCTGAGCGGTCAGGTTTTGCTGCCGTAAAGTAATACAGCCGTCACTGTTGTGTGGTATACACGACCCTGAAGTTTCAGAAAAATATCTGTCTGTCACCATAGGCGTCTCAGATTAATGAACACCGCCCTAACCTTGGAAATAGACACTTCCATTTCATTCCCTACACTTCCGCCACCACCGTTGATGCAGCTCCCCAGGTATACAAGCCGGTCAACAACCTCTGTGGCTTCATTATCTAACATTAAATCTACGTAACCACAGCAAGCTTGCATTATACCTTAAAGCGATTATGCTATATCATTGAGTTGCATCGACCACGAACTTTCACAAATGCCTCGGCGTCTTCAGATTTACAGAAATGTCGATGTATCATGAATAATTGTGCCCAAAGCTCGAGAAGACGGCGGGTAACCTAAGGTAGGGATGAGCGTGGAGAGCCCTTAATCAACTGAGTATATATGACTACTTGAATGCCGTTAGTTAAGGCGGTTGATTAAAATTCGACTGTTTACTTGCCTTGAAGACCTCGTGAATTATGAGGTAATTGATTCAAACTCGCCTAGTGGCTTGAGGATAAATAGCCATCAGTGATGGTAATCTAACAGTGGGTCGCGTGTGAAGCTCGTCCGCGCGGATGATCACACTATATAATGTTTTTTCTGCGATGCACGGCTCGACATATCGTGTCTGGATATGTCTGGTGAGGTGTAAAATGTTAGCAGCAGAGCTAGACTACATTCATCTCGTATGCTTCCACTGCAAGACCCTTATAGAAGCTGCCAATTCTGTGGCTAACACGTAATAACCACAAAAAACACAACCAGCACGAATGTGATTTGAATGTCACCTGAGAGTAACAATGGGATAAACTGTGGCGCTCAGGTGACACTCAAAATATTGTCAAACCACAGTCACGATTATTCATTTTATATATTCAAATGCGTTCCCTTATGTCCAACCCTTGGTTTTAGTACTCAAAATATTCGAATTACATCACTAAAGCCCAAAGGCCACCAGCACGATAGACAAAATTCTTAAGCTCCTACTTTTTAAAAGAAGAAGCCAACGGCCAATCACAAAGTACGCACGAGTTTAAAAAATGTCGTTCACCAATACAGAATAGTGCAAACTACAATGCTGAAAAGCTTCTGTCGTTGTATATAAGGTGTCTGCTTGTAACTGTAATATCAGGTTTATATTTTCATGCATACTTCGGATTCATCTTCAGATTTGCTCCTCAAGCGAATTCACTTGAAAGTGGATGACTTCGGAACACAATATAATGGAAAGTTACGATCGAAGATTACAGTTGAGGTCAAGCATATATGGGACTGAAGTCTGTCATCCGTGGATCCTTCGGGTGATGCATAGTCATGGCCATTGAGCATAAACATCAGCTTACAAAAAGAATTCAGGCTAAAACTTGTAAACAATTAAAGTTACTGCCATAGTACAGGTTGCTGGGGGTGAAACTGCGATGGACCATCGCCGCTAATCGAAGGGATACAACAAAATACCTCTTCGCAGAGTAGAAGACTTGCAACCACCTTCAGGTATTTGACCATCAATGTTTGCGTTCGTTCGCCTAAATCGGCTGGCACCAATGTTTGCACAACGAAGAGGTTAGAAAGTAGGTACTTGATGATGACCGTCTATGACTTCTGTTCGATCGTTACATTTATACAGGCTTACGTGTCTAAGCCATGTACTAAAGATGCCAACTAGTATGCCATACTGAGCACTCTTTGCCGATGCTGCAACCGAATGGCATAAAATGCGAGGTGGACAGATGATGTCTTGATGTGGAGAAATGAAGTCGTTCATCAAGGAGTTGTCCACCGTAGGTCGGGTTTGCCTCACGGACTGGGGACCTCGTGACTTACAGTCAGTGGCTGAAGACGTTACGTAAAATGGCGGTCAAGCGGGTTCAATGGCACGAATGTTACTGTTAGGCCGAGTTGTCTTTGAAGTAAGTCAGCCTAATAACACGGGGTAGTGAAAGCTTTCTTGCTGATGACGTCCTGCTTTTACTTACAACTCGTTTGTTTGTTTACAAGGCGTAGGCACGGTGATGTTGAGTGGATGAATGTAGACATAGCTATTTGTACTAATTATGTCTCCCTCAACTCTCCTCTTTTCTTTTTCTTACCAGCCGGGGCCTGCTTTTGTAAAGACTGTACAACATTTGAGGATTAGTAAGAACTGCTGATGTATCGCTGTCTATTATGATGACGATATACCTTCTGAATAAACTTAAACAAAGTCTCATTCTACCTGGTTGGCGGCATCCGTTTCGGACTAGGCCGACCAATACTGCTACCTTGACGAGGTGGTCGGGCTTGCGTACTGTTTTGATCCGGCGGGCTATGCTGACTAGGACTCCGGTCCTTCCAAGTGCAACCTTGTCAGACAGGCCAAAGGGGAGCAGTCAGACGAAAAGCAGTTGCACTCATAGGATTGTATGTCGCACTACTGACCGCATAGGAGTGCTCAGGTAGTGAGGCACGATCCCATGGGTATACAGTAGAACTATTTTTATAGTTGCGGCACTGCTGTCTTCCGTATCACGAAGGGGGTTAGAAAAGGTACCCTTAAACGAAGAGCACTCCGATCGCCCAACGGTTGACCGTGACCGCCGGCGTATTATCCAATACGGTCAAAAAACATCCGATATTTAGCAAAAGCCCGATGTCGCTTCGAGTACATCCACTGTGCGCAGCAGTGCTCAGAATGAGACATCAATGTCTTATTCACTGCGCCCTCGGGCTAGCCAAGCCCCTCACTGCCGAGTGAGTCAGACTATTGAGTCATTGGCTCCGGGTAGGGTTACTCAGGAAAACGCTGTATCCTGTTGTCTCTCAGGTCAGACGTTTGAGTCAGAGGCTCGGGGTGGAGTCCGTCAAGTCAACCCCCTTCCGCGGCATAAGCGACCGGGAAGTATCAGAAGTTATCGTTTTCCCGACAGTGACATTATTCAACCAACACGACTTTCTCCTACTATTTCACCCTCTATGTCTTCTAACATCCATGTGCCTTCGGGCGAAAATGGTTTTCTCAGGCCAAGACAACTGGTAAACATTGGCGCCTTCAATGTCCGCACTCTCCGACAAGTCGATCAGCAAGCTGCTCTGGCAAGTACTCTCTCAAGTCTGGGTATTGATGTGTGCTGTGTGTCGGAGACGCGAGTCTACGATTCTAGTGCCGTTATCCATTTGAGCTCACCTCTAAATAACTTTCGGTCCAAGCGTTTCTCTCCGAGGGTTTCTGGTGACGCCGAAGCCGAACCTCGCGATCAAGCTGGAGTGGGAATCGCACTGAGTTCCACAGCGGAGCAATGCTTGCTCGACTGAATCCCAGTGAACAGTCGTTTGTGCGTTATCAGACTCAATACATCGGTAAAAGTCTGTCGACGCAAATCAGAAAGACGTTGTATATTTATTATATCGGCGTACGCTGTTCGGATGCTACCAAGGATGTGTTCTATGACGCCCTCGTTGACCTCCTGAGGCAAACTAAACACTCAGACATCATCATACTAGCGGGCGATTTGAATGCTCAGCTTGGTCGACTTTCTCCGGATGAGAAGCGGCTGGGAGGTATGTTTGGTGTCCGGGCACAACGCATCCACAATGTCGAAAGACTGCTGCAGCCGTGCGCACTTCATGGTCTTTATATTTTGATCACCGGATTCCAACACAAAAAGAGATGCTGTGTTACATTCAGTCCTCCGTGTGCTTCCCAACCGTGGACACAATTGGATCATATAACAGTCAGCTACAGGTGGCCTCACTCTGTTAAGGACTGTCGTGTCTTTTGGAACAACCACCTGGACGCGGACCATGCTGTTGTGCGTGCCCGTCTTGTTTTATCATTTACCCAGAGGACATACGCTTGGAAATGCAAAGGTACTTAACTGACATTCGAGCGAGGAGAGTGTGAAGGATGCTTACCAAATGGCGCTGGTGGATAAGTTGCCCAGTTCGAGTCAGGTGAGTGATGCTAAACAACACTGGGAACAAATCGCCGCAGCTACGAAAGCATGCCGTGGGGAGGTATGTTCCGAAGGTGTTGTTCAGTTGTGACAGAACTGGATTTCCATCACGTCGATAAACCTCATGAGCAATCGTCGATCGATCCCACCTGGTTCCGAATATGATGATGACCGTCGAGAACTTAAACGCAAGATGACTGAAAGTTTGTGCACAGAACGTGAACACTACTTGATCGAACAATCGAAAGAGATGGAAAGAGCTTTTCTACCTGGAAATAGCAGAAGGCTTTTTTCCCTGATCCGTGTTTGTACTGGCCGTCTAATCGGTGTAAATGAGACCATATGTGAAAAAGATGGTTCACTTACCATCAATCAATCGTGCCGACTTGACAGATGGACTGAACGTTCTGAAGAACAGTTCAGTTGACCTCAACCAGATCTTGTGGACGACGAGGCCTGATTGGTCAGTTATTGCATTCCAGACGGTCCTCCGTCGGAAGCAGAAGTGCTTCTAGAGTTCTTTTTTTTAAGCGTAATAAGGCTTATTGATCAGATCTTCTCAAGGATGGTTATGAGAAGTTGATATCAGAACTGACGCGACTCCTCCAGACAATTTGGGAGATTGAAGAGGTGCCTCGCGATTGGCGCTTATCAACACTAATTCCCATTTTCAAAAAGGGGGCCCGAAGTCTATGTGACGACCATAAAGACATCATCAGTTTGCTGTCTATTGAGTACAGGTTGCTCATTAGCCTCATCTTAGGTCAACTCACCAAGCCCAGAGAAAGTCAGATACGCGGAGAACAGGCAGGATTCAGATCCAATCGGGAGTGCGTTGATTACATGCTTGCCTTGCGGCGAATCTTGAAACATCCGCACTCTTACAGACAGCCGATGGTCTTGGTCTTTTTAGACTTGAAGGCTGCTTTCGATTCAGTTGCTCGTAACGTTTTCTGAAGCTGTCTCCCTCACAAGGGAGTTCCAGGAAAATACGTGAATCTATTGAGATCATTGTATGCTCACTCTGCAAGCACGGTGCGAGTTTAGGGACAACTGTCTCGGGCGTTCATCACTTCTAGTGGTGTTCGTCAAGGATGTCCAATTTTCCCATTCCTATTCAATTTTGTTGTGGACGAAATTCTGGATGGCGCGTTTGATAAATCTACTGAACTTGGTGTTGAGCTTCTTCCTAGTGTTAGATTGACCGATCTGGAGTACGCGGACGACATTGTCTTATTTAGCCCCATGCTGAACAAGGTGAGTGACCGGGCTGGTCTGTATGGAATGCACCTCGCACCTTCAAAGTGCAAAGTGCTGCTTCAAGACTGGGGCATTCCCACTCCTACTTTCGTTATTGCAGGTAATCCGCTTGAGATTGTGAACAGTTTCACATACTTGGGTAGCATTATCTCCTCAGCTCGTAATATTTCTGATGAGATATCAGCGAGGATTGCAAAGGCACGAGTTGCCTTTGCCAAACTGCGTCATCTGTGGCGTCGGAAAGATGTTAGGTTGTCGATGAAAGGAAGGGTACACAATGCTTCTGTACGTTCTGTTTTGATCCATGGTTCGGAAACGTGGCCTGTTCGCAAAGAAGATATCAACAGGTTTGGTGTGTTTGACCATCGTTGTCTCAGCCAATTGGCCAACATTAAGTGGACTAATCGCGTGAACAATGCGGCAGTTCGCCGGCAAGTATTCCGGAACGCTCGGGATACGCGTTCAGGTGACCAGCTAATCACGCTGTACAGCATGCGATCGTTTACCGTACAGGGAATTATATGAGACCACGTGGTGGTCAACCAACAACGTGGTCACGAAATATGAAGACCTCGACTGCTCCACTGAGCAGAGTGGGTAGGTGTCGCCTGCCTGGCTGGGGTCCTCATGATCACTCAAACCACTGGTTAGAGACGTTATCCGAGATGGCGGTGTCGCAGTTAATGGCGTACTTGTATCCATACCATTTCTAGTTCTTCCGCTTAGCCTTTTAATAATTTTCAGTCTTCTTAATAACGTTTTTTGCTAGGACACTCTATATTACTGTTGAGGTGAGCGGCGGCCCCAGCCACAGTACCTTCTGGTCAGGCTCATGGCTGCTACGATGACGATGATGAGCCTGTTACAAACACTAAAACCAAAAGACGCCTGCACTTAATTATCACAAGTGGCTCGCGCTGAACCGACTGTGGTTCCTCTCACACACTACGTACCCAATATAAACCCGAAGGAATAAGATCAGGAGGCATGCGAATGAGACCTTTGTGTCCAGCCGGTCAATGCTGGTTAGCCAACTGATAGGCCAGCACGAAACCAAAACCCCTATCTCTCGAGAAATAAACAGACCCCAATGGTAAGATCTAAACTGGGAAGAATAATACGGGAAATACAACGCCTTGGTGACCTTACTGTCGTAAGCCGAGTTTTACGTGACGACATTGGGGAGGAGCACAGTGCGCATTTCCCTCCTCTAACCCAGAACAAACTCCGAAATCACCCTCTTACAAACCTCAAGCAGCGACTGGAATGATTTTGCTCTGTATATCTATTGTCTTGGTAGGCCATCAATAGCTGGAATGCACTACCAGCGCATGTGGTGCTAGCACCCAGTTGCGTGGTCTTGAAGCAACTTTTAGAAGTGCTAGAAGGGGGATACAAAACACCGTCTATTCTGGTGATGAGGTACTCAAAGAAGAGGCTTATACAGTTGGCAACTCCCGTTTTCTATCAATGAACAGTTAGCAAAGTCTTACCGGATGATTACGGAAAAACAAGGTGAAACATGTAAGGGGTGCGAGGAAATACAACTCACCCTGAAAAGGTGCATCACTTCAAAATGTTTACAAGTGTAAATTTACTTTGAGTATTCCGTATTTCTTTTTTAACCGTAGAGAGTACATTTTCACGTGTGGGCTTCATCGTGCCACCACTCCAATGTAAGCATCCAGTTACGACCGTTCGTGCCACCATATATTCTCCAAATCTGTCTAGTTTCACTCCTTGTCCACCACAGAACACTGAACCGTATCGCAGCTGACTACTCATTAGGAGAGACGGTTGACAGCAGACGTCTTCCGTGCGGTTTGTTTCCAAAGAATCGAGTGCTGTCCACGCGCTGTATCGTCACTCCTGGGGGGAGGACACAGCTGCGGACCTAGTTTACCTTAGTATATTGTATGGCAATGACAAATTTTTCCGCACACGTCTGTAGCTACGGAAAAGCGTAATGAAAATATCTAGTCTCACAGCTCTTCCCCTTCACTTCATTCACAGTCCTTATGACCATTTTATGAGTTTCCTCCAACTTTCGCACCTTGCTTCATTGATAGTCCGCCGCTTCAAGAATGATCTGATATGTGTGGTAAACGGATACGGTAAGATTCTGCGCACAAGACTGCTGAAGTTCCTTTTAACAACCCCCAGTACGACACATACCGACGTGTAAATCTTGTATTTATTGTCCCCATCATGAGTGATGCTGCTGTATTCGGGTAGAAGAGTGGCCTATCCCAAGGTCATCGGGCGAGTCCCCTGGCTGTGGACTGGAGAACGATCTTCCACGTAAGAGGTAACTGTAAAATAAGCGGAATTCTTCCGACAAATATACAGTAGCTGACAATGAGCGGTAGTACAACCAAGACGTGGTGGATTCATATTTGACAACCGGGCCACCTACAAAATGCCGCACACTCCTTAATGACATTACGACATGGCATGTGTTGCCCCGCCACAAAAGGGGTTTCAAATCCTCCAACGGTAACACATGGGCTCCTGAGTAGCATGCAATTTCTTTGACAAGCTGTTTACATTGCATGTGGGCATTTTCGCTTCCCACCAACTATGGACAAATCACGAGGAAAGCGTACGAACCACCTTGGCGACCAGTGGTTCCAACGAGTACGAAAGGTTTGCCGAGTACATCGAATAGCCGGACTACATTCGAACAGCGAACTAATTTTGTCACTAGGCCCTGGCAACAGGAGACAGGCGATGCAACAACCATTTCGATCTTGAACTCCCTGGCTGGACAGATTTTGCAAATTAGATCTGCCATCGTTGGTGAATCTTTGAACTACTACGCTGTTTGTGTCGCAACCGCATGCAGGATGCAATAGGCGTCTTGAATGGATGGGCTCCATTTGAAGGTTGTATGAGCCGAATTGTTACTGGTCACCGACCCCCAATGGACTGTGAACTGTGTCGCCTCGCTGC
This sequence comes from Paragonimus heterotremus, assembly GCA_013368495.1. Lineage (NCBI taxonomy): Eukaryota > Metazoa > Platyhelminthes > Trematoda > Plagiorchiida > Troglotrematidae > Paragonimus > Paragonimus heterotremus. The sequence goes on from LUCH01007250.1 coordinate 23,551, forward strand.
TTTGTGGGTTAAGTCTCTCTTGAACCAAAGGGTCCGGGTGAGACCTCTCAAACCAACTCCCTTCTTCGGCAAAAACATTCGAGGAGTATTTTGCCTCCGTAATTATGAACCCATAAATCTATATTAATTGGGAACCTTCAAATGAAGTCCCTATCGTGACTGTTCTTCCAAGGTGTCAATCACCGGTTCTGTTCCCATACCACATTTTATCCTGCCAAATCAATCTTTCACTCCCTCTCCTTTGTTAAATAATTATTCACTTGGTGACCTTCAATTTCGTTCTTTCACACGTACCAAAAACTTTCCTCATTTGTTGTTCGCGACTGTAGTCACAGTCAGAATGACAGCATACCAAACATCAAGGTGGTATCTTCGCCTGGCAGACGCAGACCCGTATTTGCCCCGCGAGCACCATTTACGCTTGCCGCACTCAAGGTTCGAACACACACAAATATGTCAACAAGCAGCACTTGACTGTACTTTGGAGACTCTCGCCACAGATAATCCTGTCTTCACTGGAACACGAATCCAAGCTACTGGTCAAGCCGGTGTTGGAATTACTGTAAGCGCAAACACAGAGAAGGCGCTGCTTGACTGGCTATTCATCAGCAGCCGCTCTTGTGCCGTCAGACCGGAAGGTACGACTATAAATTCGAAAGGCGACTATCACAAGCGCTTTCTGTTTGTTGTGGAGGCATTTGCTCCCACAAATTGCAGTTTAAACGCAGATGATTTTTCCACCAGCTTACCAATCTTCCACACACTGCGCGGCGCACGGCTAGGAACTTGAGCAGGCCAAGTGTTGACGAACGTGACTTGCGTGGCTTATTCAAACAGATGACCGTGGACGGTTGTTGTACCTCCGTGGTGGTAGCTGTCTGTTTCTGGCAAGAACTAATCTTCGGTGTTCGACTTTAATGCGTCACCTAGAGACCCCCACCGTCAAGTCAATCGCAGCCACAGAATGATGGCATCATCATCACAGACAGCAATACATCAATGGTTCACGCTGATGCTTAACTGCCGCACAACCACGAAAAAGAAGCAAACTGTGCATAGGAAGAGAGGAGAGAAAAAAAGGAGAAGGGGAGGGAACCTAACCACTAAAAATAGCCACGTCTATATTCAAACATACAATATCAATGCGCCTACACCTTGCAAACAAACAACTGAGCTGTAAATGAAAGTAAGTCGCCATCAGAAAAGCAGCTTCCTTACGGCATTTACTGCCGCGTAAGTAAATACACTCAATTTACACGCAACTCGGCCAAACAACGCCAATGAGCTCGGTTAGCTGCCATCTTACCTAACGTCTCAAGCCACCGACTTTATGAGTCGCGAGGGCTTCAACCCGGAAGAGGAACCCGATCTGAAGTAGCCAACCCCTTCGTTAACTATTGATCGCATAGCCATCAGCTATCGGAGGCATGACCGTTCCCAAGATTGTAAGTCTACCTGGAGCACCTGTATGGATTCGACCATATACTGGTATGTGCCAGGTTCCCTTTGCGCCTTGGTGGATGGCCATTTCCTCCCCAAAAGTAAGCTGACGTGTCTCAACTAGCAGGGACACGAGCGGTCTACACCTATGAGAGCGCGTTTGCCTCCACTTTGGGACCCAGCCACCAGAAGACAATAAGTATATATACGACATGCAATGTACAGGCATGGTATTGCCCGTTGAGGAACTATTGCTCGCACAGCCACCAACTCTCGTTTCTATTCGTTCACTCGAAATACTTGACGCTCGCCGAAATACTTCATGTAACAGAGAGTACGATTCAATTCGGAAGGCTTGAAATTCCGCAAACAAAATTATGATAGGATCACAAAGTGTGATGGACACAACACGCTATCAAGATGAAACAACCCGCCGTTACCCAGAAATTTAAAAAGTTTTATCATCTCACTCGAGCAAAGAGTGGCAGAAACCAAGGTGTCAGCGAGGTAATCTTTGGAGCCAATAGTGAGTCTAAGCGTAACGTGAAACGACTATTATGGCGCTAAGTTTAGCATTTTTAACAGCATCCGCGCCGTTGATCACGTCCTCGGACTCTGTCTGTGCTCATTGGTCCGCCAGCGTTTCGCCGTGGTCGGAAACAGAAACCCCACTTGGGATCGAGTTCCTGAAATTCCGAGGCACCTGGCTCATGCGAACCACTTCCTGCCCATTTTCTAGATGGAAGTCAAGCGTTAATCAGAGCTGATGGTTCTGCTTCGGAAAATCTGGGTCAGTGAGGTCGTTCTAAAGGACTAGGGTTTGGCTAACACTATATCCATTTTCAAAGAAAGCTCACACAATTCATGTGCAAATCCCCCCGGGGATTAGCCTAAATCTTACTACGTCAACGTTGCCTGCAATCACTGTAGTTAGTAAACTGGGCGCAAACAGAATATCCGTGAGGAGTAGACTGAGTTTGGCTCTGATCTTCACAACATCATCCATACAGAAGACCAGCCGTTGTATTATTAGATATCAGAGGAGCCCTTGACTTGGTTGACTAAGTTTCATTTTGGGATTGTGTACTGAGGGAAGGTTTGCCCGAGAACAATAGCAACACACTGCAAGTAATTTTCTCAGACCTCGGGCCGAATTAGGGCCTGTGGAACGTATCACCTAACTTTAGCATCTCAAGTGGGGTCAACTTTGCAGTAGGTGAGATAATGGAATATGTTCCAACAGGCTGTGAATATGATAATGTGGAACTACTCATGGACATCCGACTTCGAGATGTACAGTATGTAGACAACGTTGCTCTAATTGGGGAGGGTTTGAAGGAAGCTCAGAACACCTTAGACAAACTAGAGGCTTCAGTTCCTAAGTTTGGTATGGCCTTTGCACCTTCTGAGTGCTGTTGCACCTTTAGTGATAAGTTGTTGAAAGCAGTTGAGAAGTGTTTTTGAAGTTGAATCAGTGCTGGTGAAACGTCTGATAAGACGTCAAACCTTATAGCTAAAGCTCAAGTGACGTTTGTTGATTTACACCATGTGGCGTCGGAATGATCTCTTTCCGCAAAACACCGAGAGTATAGTGTTCTAATAAGAGAGCTCCTTCGCGAGGATGACGTTCACAGAATGCCTGTGATCGATCCTCAGTGTTCCCGAAGCGCTAGCGGTATGTAGTGAAAATACCGTCAACAATGATGAAGTTCACCGGCATGTCTTCGGGACGGATAGAATTTGTTAACCCCTGAACATACTGAATTCGTCTCACGGACTACGTTACCCTGGTCACACCATTCACCTTGGATTTTACTTTCATTTTATCAGTGACTAAATAATGCGTACAGTGTAACCGCCAAGGAGTCCGCGTATTCCTTGAAGAAACTGGGTGGCATACTGTTTGGACCGAATGACATTCCTATACTTTTAAGCTTCCTAGAGACAGATGCCTGAGATGTA
>LUCH01007251.1:0-17617 GCA_013368495.1 Paragonimus heterotremus
TGGGCCGACTGCAAATTCTATGCGAATGCGACAGCTCCGATCAATTGTGGATGATGTTCAATCTATACATGGGATTACATAGCTAGCGGAGTAATTTTTGCATATTATGTGATGAGTCAACGTTTGGGTGACATCTGGCGTACGGGAACTAAACGGAGGTCTCTGTCTTTCGATCAATCCTGATCTATGTTACTGACACCGCAATCTTCGATTTCGAAGGTTGACATACTTGTAATGGTTTGACTCAAACTCGACTGGCAACCCTGCGCTATTCTTAACGAGTAGTCGGCCGGTGCAAACAGCGCAACCAAATGTTGGGTGGTGGTTTAATCGGTTGAAATCTGCGGGTCCGACGTTAGCAGCCCAGGATTTGAAGCTTGTTTCGGAACGAAGCATGGCTGAGCTGGCCAAGTCCGTTTGAAGATCGGCTAGACGTTTCACACCAAGCACGTTGGTGAACATGCAGCCCTACTGGCTCGAAAAATACTGAGAAGCAGAATGTTCCCAAAACAAACCAGTTTAACCTAAAACTTATCTTACTGTTCGGTATGCGCAATGTGAAGGCCATTTCTCGCGTTTCACTGAAGCACCTGCTCGTCAGAACTTCGGTTTAATGTGAAGATAAAATCGAACGGTTTCAGTTGACCTTTCCCATGTGTCCGAGTAAATTTGGTTTCACGCGACCTGCGTCCGTTCGTTCCTTATAAAACTATTATATCCCAAGTGCCTGAATCCACTGCTGCCTGATGTCAGTCTAATATCATCACCAAGCTCTTCAGGTACACTGGACCAACTATCTGGAGTTGGGCAGCTGACGACCTGAGCCCCCCCAACCTTAGTTGCCACGTTTCGCAGCTGTAAAGTAGCACCGTTTTTATAGCTGCCTTATACACGAGACTCCTTACCTTAAGGTAAGATTGTATTCTGTGGTTTGACAATAGTAAGTTGGTATCCCTTGAATGACAAAGTGAGAAATGTCCCCTGGGGTTTGAGTACACGTTCTTGGACTGTTCATGTCGGTTTTGGGTTGCCGTTTGTTAGCAATATATTTTGTTCATTAGTCTACATTTTCATTCGTTACATCCGAATCGAAATGGACTTTAGCACGCATCAGCGCTAACGCAGGTTGTGTTTCCCATGCTCTGGTGTACAGAGCCAACTTTTTGGGCACAAGGAGGAAACAATTTTCAGAAAGCACAGTTTACACATCTGCTCCACTGGGCTCTACTGAACCAAGATGGTTGGCTGTTCAGTACACTTATTGTGACACGATCGCGTCGATCATCACTCTAGTCGTATCACATTAGGCACGATGAAATTATAACACCTGAGCACGCAGCCACATACGCCTATTGAATAATGCTCAGGTTGCCCGATCGTCTCGATGGAAGACAACTACCACGTCGAATCGACAACTATTGCAGGTAAACAGGATTGTAGTTTTCTTGAAAGCATGCACTGGTCGGTGGCTCGTCCTCCTTCCTCAGAAAATGAAAGCAAACAAGTTGAACAAAAATACATTCAAACCATAATCACAAAAGGTCATCAAAGCAGTGACCGGAATTCCCTCTACATGAAAGCATGCTCAATGGAGAGAATGAAAACGATTGGGTTAAAGTACCGAATTACATCAGCTGACATCTTTGAACGACTTACTTCAAACGCCCAAGCGTATTGGGTTGAACTTTGTAGACCCCGTACTCAAGGGTCGGCAGCCATTCTACTTGACTTCCCCAACAATCCGACGTCGAGACTTCCGCATATTGTTCGGGTGAAATGTGGCAGCGCACCATTTTGTTGGAACCATGCTGCTGTCGAGAATGCCTGACTGATGCAGTAACGATATAAGTGGATTTTACAGTATTTGTTCGAACGATCGTCCTAAAAGTAACCACAGGTGAGCCGAAGAAAACTTACCACATAGACCGGAATGAAAAATGGTTCCCTCAACTTTGCCCTTTGTATAACGGTTCACCACCAGTTTTCAATAGCATGGTCTACAGAAAAAAGCACACCATCATCTGTGGACACTGCTGAAAGTGTCGCTCTGCCAGAAAACATGAGGAAAGCGCCTTCTCTTCATCTAAAACTTTAAGACACGGCACCTGAAGCCGCATTTGACACGACTATGAACGTCTTACTGTGCTGTTCCACATTCATGAGCAAGACTCCTTCTTGAACTACTCTGAATACATTCAACAATTTGCTGGCGAAAAGATCCATCAATTGTTACACGTGGCCTTCCAGTTTTTTTTGTCAGGATATTGCACACTGTCGTGAATCTTCTTATTAAGTTTCTAAAGGTGTCAGATACTGTGACCTGTCTGCCGCTGAAAATTCTGGCCGTCTCCTCGGTTTGGCAACCGGATTCCGCATAAAGATAAGCCAGACTAGCGTCACTAAATCGCCAAATTAATCGTACCAGACATCCACCGCATCAAGCTATGCAAGAACCACTTATTCGTCCATTCGTCAAAGCTTACTGGTAACTCCCGCATCAAACCTTGTCTTAGCTAGCTGATAACGTATTTATTTGAACAAAATCGAGTGATGACTTGCATATGCATTAACTTAGTCGCATCGATCGGTTCACCTGGCCTGACGCGGGGCGACTGGACCACAAAGCACAACGAAGTGCCTGGGCGTTAAATAAAAGGAAGCTGACCCTGAACTAAATCAACACGAAATCGAGCAGCTGGCCAACACTCAGTCGGCTCTACCGCGAGAGTTGACTGTCAGGTGTGTCTACTCATCACGGACGCACTGGCGTGTAGAATTGGCTGTGCACGCTTCAGTAAACCGAGATATGGCACAAAACAAGTAGAGTACGTACCTACTCGCATCTCGGTTGTCTTTATGAAGCGCACGCTCGGACAACGGGTATACCATAGTTGAATGGGCGGTATTATCAAGAAGTTTGTGCCACAATACCTGTCTACATTTTATTGATTTGCTAAACTGTCGTAGTTTCCTAGTCGTTAGACCTTTAACGGTTATTACCAACGTAATGGACAAGTCACGAAATAAGAACGCGTAGGACACTAGTCCTATATAAAAATACGAACACAAATACTCAGTTCAAAACGCAGTCACTGAATAGCTCACTATAGGCAACCCTGATCTAGGCGGAACAGGAGCACTAACGAGACAAGACGCGCGCACCAAAAGGTGTATTGTCAAATCGGATCAATTCAAATAGGTGACGTTCATTTCGTACAAAGACGACTGATGTAGACTGTTTATAAAAATAAAGCGAAACATGAAAATATGTACAATACCTTATAAACATCCTCACCAGGTTACACAGAAAGCTGGTGTCACAGGTTTTGCTTCCCAGCATCCAACTTATCCATATGGCTTCATGTGTACATCAAAAATGATAAAAATCAAGGTTCACAACTGACCGAAGCTTTCCCATTCAGGAGACCATTTAGTTAACTTCTTATCAGAAGGAGCACCAGACTCGAGTTTCGCTCGTCAGTAGTGTATATCTTCGTTCTGACTAAGATCTTAACTCCAGTCCGCGATTTGATGTGGTGACCGCAATCACAAGTTGTTATTAATTTAATATTAAGTATGATCAGAAGGTCATGTCTGAACGTCCACTTGCATTCGACTGTGAGCAGTGTTCGAGCTGCTCGGCCGTCTTGCAATAAGGCACGGTAACTGCGTGTTAACCAAAACAAATCACAAACAAATATATAGTAACGTTGCCGCAGTAGTAAGTCAAACCGTTATCCCTAATACACCACTGTTTAATGTAACCAAGTTGGTAAGCATACCCAAATCAGTTAGTCTGAAAGAGAAAATCTACAAAAACAACGGTTTGAAATATTGTTCTTTGTAAGAGCGTAGATTTTTCAGAATATTGTGCAGTGTTTCGGTGAGATAAGTAAAAACAACCTACTAGAAAACTACCTGTCAGTACTGAAATCGAAGTATGGTGAACAATGAAAATAGGGAAACAAGTACGCAATGAGCAGTACACAATGATTGACAGTACGCAAGCAGACTAGACACATTTTGCTCGTCAATTCACAAAGAATGAAACGAATACAGATAGGGTTAGTCAGAAAATCGGCTCAGAATACAGGCACTCATGAACAAGGAAAATAGCTTGAACATGGAAGAAACGTTTTAAGAGGAAGTCAGAACAGATGTAGATTTCGCATCAGGAGAAACTGACACAAAATCAAAGAGAATTGATATACAAGCTTGGCCAATTTCACAACGGAATGTGATTAAAAAGGTAGGAAACAGATTCACCATTATGCGTCCGGCGTATAGCTTCTGCCAACATGGTGCTTACGTCGATGCACTGAAAGGTAAGAACGAAGTAAGGATAGGATATAACTGCATGTAGTAGTCGAATTTTTTCGATTAAGGGTTCTAATTTAAGGTATTTATGTTCAACTGTAAAACTGTAGCTTGTGCTAGAAGGAGCTCACTGCAGTCAGCTTATCAATCTTTTTTAATTCTTCTCGCGATTTTAACAAGAGACAATGAACAATCATTAAATGTGCGGGCAAATGACCAAACGTCAAGAGGAGTATAACACCATTCAAGTCGAACTCCAGCTCAGATGTGGCAGGGATATTGAAATCTCATTTGATGGTCCACATATCAAGCTGATGTATAATGAACCATGATTCTACGTTGTACAACATATTTCCTGTGACAGCCTCCTTTCTATTACCATACCGAGTGAACATTCTCCTGCGTCGGACAACTCATACAAATTGATTATACTCCGGTGCGAATGGTTTCCCATGCAAATGAACATTTAATCAGACTGCTAATTTATGGCTTATGCATGTACACACACTCATGCCTGTTATACATTCTACATTCTGGATAATTAGTTAAGGAGAACAGCATAACGGTGTTGCACATGACACAATTAGGATATGTGACACGCTGAATCGGCGGTTTTTATAAGGCTGGACAAAAATATCTTCCAATTGAGAAATACTGGAGACCGTTCATAAATTGTCGTTATCCTCAACGCAGTGTTGTATCTGGGATAATGTGTTTGTCAGCTAGGTACACTAGTAAAGTTTAGGGTTAATTTTTCAACGTCATCATGGATCAGATACCTAGAAGGAGACCCCCGACTACTAGGCTCTGGGTTCCTTGGGTCGGTCTTTTCAATACTACCGCGAAAACAGTTGATATCATTCAAACCTTGAATGGTGTGTTATGCACTGTAATGCACACTCAATTCTGCTGCGAATATGTACATACTCTGGATGCAAAATAAGTCCGCGGAAGAGGAAAACTGGTCGTCCTTTCACTAAATATCAATGGTGACTTATACAAAGGACCTTGATCATTTTGTCTTGTAGCTCTCTGAAAAACCGTTTCGAAACGATACATGTAACAGTAAAATATTCAATTCAAATAAAGAGAAAGGTGCACACGAGATCATTTCAAGCGAATCAGGTATCTTATCAGTTTGCCAGATTTCCAAACTAACAGCACGCCAGAGTGCGCGTCCATTACAGCATGAGTGGTGGGTGTGGAAAGACCGATTGTTTGCAGTCACAACTTGCGTGAAAGAGTTGTACAACTAAATGGATGGGAAATGTAACATTTTGAAAAATCAGTGTGACTTGACAAACTTGAGAATTTATACATACAGTAATCTATCTACTGTGACCACCATCCTTGACCACAACCAAACAGCTTTTTATTATTTATGGCGTCATAGATCGTAAAAGGGACAGCTAGTGTGCTTTAAAGTTATAGTATGGCCATCTGTCGAGAAGTTTGATTAGATGAGTAAGCTAATGAAAAGTAAGACGATTCTAGGTTCAGTAATACCAGTAAACCCCTCACGCAAACGAGTACAACTGATTCAACGCATCCTTCTAATAACGAAGCAGACGGAAAACCTGTCCATAATGTGTCATGAAGATTAGTTGGTAGGCAGACAGCAAGAGCAACATTTTAATTGGCCAGCTGATTATCTTTTGACCGATATAATCACACGATATTGTGCACAGAAAAGAAGTAGGATGACCAAGACAACCTAGGATACACAGTTACACCTCAGCTTACAAACAAAGACAGGCTGTTGGTCCAGATGGGGTCGTGCGAACAAATTTCAAGCAAGATGGGGGCTTCGACTCTCATTATGGGCCACTGAAAATAGCACCCTGAAACGAAACTAATATAAATAGGGCAAATATTCGAAAGGGATACCCGGCACTAACAAATCAATGCAGCAAGTATGGGGAGTTCTCTAGATCCAGTCCCCGCGGACGCTTTTGCTGCACATAGAAAGTAGTGGGTCCAATGTATTGCGGAGAGCGTGTTTTATCGAAGGTATGTGGTTGACATTATCGTGATCACCGGCAGAAAGCAACAAATCGATACAGTGATGGCAAAACCTAACTGTAGTCACGAGAATCTACGATTTGCGATGGAGCCGGACAACATCACTGTCTGTCGTCTGGATGTAGTGATCCAACGCAGAGCTAAACGCATCGTAGGATATTAAATCCACTAAAATTTAACCTGGACAAGGCAATACTTGTGATACGACAGTTTTGTCCCAGTTCAGCACGGACAGGACTTAGTAAGAAATTTATCCGATCCAGCAGAGAAAATCTCCACAGCTGACACAATAGACGAAGAAAACTGGTATCTTGAAGACGCTTTAAAAGTGAACGGGTGTCCACAGCGGTTTATAACACACCTCAATCACAGGTCAACTCCCAAGTAGCCCCTCATTCGAAACAAAAGCGACATTCATTCGATTTCTTTTCAAGGGCGACGACGTCTGCTTAATTCTGAAAAGATGATTGGTTCTCGTGTTCATAAAAAGTGTTCTACGCGTCCAAAATAGTCAGAAGTTTTGACATCGCTCGAATGCCAACGACCGCCATCAAGCATTGCCTACTTCACCCTCTCATTTTGCGTTGGTCTTACTCATTTTTGTGTAGGTGTAGTTCTATCTGCATAGAAGTGACGGGAAGCAACTACAACTCAGGATGACGGAGCATTTACACAAGTGGGAGCGCAACCACGCCAGTCAACCAGTTGGAGATTGTGCAGATAAGACAAAGGGTCATCCGTACAAGAGACCGACATCATCCATCGTGCGTCACGCGCTTACGACTGACGACAGAGAGGTGGATATCCACCGCAGAAATAAAGTAACCACGACTTTTTTTAAAGAAGGTTGGATATTGACGTACGAATGCTGAATCTGAAAACAGGTTTTGACACAGCAGGAATAAGACCACAGAACAACAAAGTTGTGAGCAACGTAGACTTTAGTACACCACAATAATCATTGTATTACAAAACAACAATAACATAATAATACTGCAGATAATATAACGACGAACTGATACTTAGGAAGGTTGATGGCAACAACAAGGTCAGGTTCTGGGAAATCTAAAACAAATGCGTATGGTGCTCCTTTGGGCTGGTGCTCACAAGTACTGATGGGCGAACGCGAAACCACGTAGCTCTGTGTCGACAGAGTGCTGGAAGCTTAATGATTGCATATTGCAGCTCAACCAGTATTCGTAGTAGTTGAGTTAGTCTAGATGGTGTAGTAGCATCTGATGATTAGATGAACGACACTGCTGCTCCAGTGGACTCATATAAACACGGCAAGTCCACTTCCGAATGAAAACATAAGGTTCAACGTTTCTTTTTGGTCCAACCGATATATCACATGCATGAATTGCAATGGGTCGCGATGTCCCATTAGCGTATAGTCTGGAAGTGGCTGAAGCGATCAGGAATCAAAAAGTTCACATAACCTCACGCCACACTCAACTAAACGGTATGACTGAAAGAAATAACCACCATCAAAAAGGGATTGACAGCTAAGGGGTGGAGCTAGGAAAAGAGGTTGCTTTTGCTTCTGTTAACCCTTTGCTTCTCAAAATATGGAATAACAAACAAATTGTCATTTGAGCTAATGTGTGAGTAAATGTCAACTGATCAAAACAGCGGATTCAGAGAGGACCAAAGAATGAACGCATGTGAATTATCAGAGATGCAAAGTTTGGTCAGCTAAATCTAATAATCGCAAAGGAGGTTGCCGCGGACGGGTCAGCTATAAAACTATGTGGTTGGTACTCTATGTTTGGACACGACTTGATAGGAAAAGCAGATGATACAAATGATAGCTAACAGCTTATTTGCGAATTGATCATTATTACCAGTTCTAGTAACAACAGTAATACCAACAAAGACCTTGAGATAGATTAAGCTCCTGCACAATTCCAGTTAGCGTTCTTAACAGCCACACTGATCTAAAAACTCCAGTGAATATGAAACAAACGCCACAGCTAACTCACAAACGAGTTGTCTGCACACTTCGCGATGCGCTGTAGAGCTTCAAAATGCAGTTCTACAAAACTGCAGGTGTTACTTATGTTTGGTGCTGCACATGGATGTTGCTGATCAGCTGGTTCACTTCAGAAGCTGGATCGATAGAGACAGAGATGGTGAAGGTGGAACACATGCCTGCCTATCCAAAGCCAAAATGGTCGCCATTATTCGGGGTAATTTCTGGAGACAAAGGGGTCTCTATCTGAGGCTCAAAGATTATGCTTGTACAAGGGTGATGAAAACAGTTACTTCCTGGCTGTTAAATGTCTGCCTGAAGCAGAGAACGTAAATAACCTTCAAATACTCAACCACCAATGCTGGCTGGCGAAGCCGATATCGGATAGTAAGGGTCAGGCAAGTTTACTTGCTTGCGCTAAAGACGCAAACTGTCTTCAACATCAACTTTTGTCGATGTCCCAGCCGACCAGCGCAGGGTGCCAGGTGGCATAGGGAAGTCAAAACAGCCATCAGTAGATCGGTTTTGCTTCCCGCGTAATGATCAGAGAGCAGTTAGAAGAGATGACAGTTAATGACTCAATGGCAAGGATGTTGCTGTTGGTAAAACAGTGCTCTCCGGCGTTGTTCACCTACCTTGTTCACAAGACAACAATGCTACGACCATAACGGTGGGTATGTCTATCGAAATAATCCTGCGGTTAATGCTGCAACCCATTGAACGTATCTACCATCCTTCGGTCTGTTTGAAATGGTATCCGAAAACAGCGTTATCCGTCCGACGAACGCGGTACGCCATTGTGATCACCAGTTAACATAATGGAAATCCGACAGGAGCTGTGGATTGTTAGTCAAACACTATCGTTTGTAATTGTAGCTTCACTCCTTAAAAGTAATGACAACGCAAAAACAGTATCAGCAATGCACGAACACGGATATATAATACTGACAGCAATGTTCGGCGGTGGGAATGCCTGTAAATCCCGTAGAAAAATTGTGCGATCATTGCACAACGAAATGTAGCAATGTGAATGGCCGGTGACTGAAGGACACATTAAGGTTTTCTCAATGTGACCACCTTGTCAATGAAAAGAACCTAATCTATTAGCATAAATTACAAGGTTTTGAGAGAACAAGCACATACCACATTTGTGCGCAGCTGTTTTGAGAACAAGAGGTGAGTAATATGCATGTAGCTGAAACCGTGTAAGTATGAACGCTCAAACGAGGTAGTTCCGTCAATTTCAGTAGAGCAGGACCGTTTCACAAAAATTCCCACTTAGATAGAGAATCCTGAACGTGAGGGACGTCTCTCAGCATTCATCACTGAGGCATTACAGTTATGAGGGAAAATAATAATGGACTCAGTAAAACAGCAAACCAGATTCTCAGTGACAGCTAGAAATGTCTACATGAATGACTAGCGTGAGTGCCAACCAACTTGCTCACTGACTACTGCCTCTTTTGAGTAGGCGTAAAGTAAATGTAAGTTTCTTTCGATAAATGGATTGAGAATAACACAAAGTTACGAGCAAGTTGTAATACTCTACGTTTCAACCACCTCGGGTGGCCTTCCTCAGGAGTGTTGTAATCGAAATCACATTAACTAAGGAACAGAGGTCACATGGGATTTGCCGTTTATAGGTCATCTTGCGCTGCATCTGAACTGATTGGCCTAATCATTTGCCATTTATCAATAACATGTTAAACACGACGCCCAAACTGTAAGTTTCTTTCCAACACTAAGACTGAGGTGATTGGTTGTCATGGCGACTTAGTTGCGTGCTATAAACCAGTCCAGGTAGCCACTTTTTCGTAACATGTTGATAAAATGTAGTTAATCTTCTAGCATGTCTTCTGAGTATATCTTCCTTATACGTAGCGTTGAGGAGGGGATTAAGTTATGTTTCTGTTCCAGAGGAACGACAGTGAGCTTGGACATATACACAAAAAGCACTCATTAAATCTACACTGGTTGGGTGAACAGCAAAATGTCACCTACAAATCTGCACCAGGAAAGTAATCAGGCTCGGGGGCGAGCCATCTTTACGCTATTAATATGATGATATCCAATGAAGTTAAACTGTGCATCAAATGTAAAGCGTCAAAAGAATTGCTTCAGGTTTCGAGTTGACAGTCTCATTTTTGTGTTCGATTGATTAATGTAGTCGTAGACAAAGCTGATCACTTCAAATAGTGGCACCTTGGTAAATAAGGAAGAAACACGAAATGAGTATATGCAACGTTCTGCAAATTAAGCACCCGGTACACCGCCAACAGACTCGAAGTTGTCTTGAAAAAATACGACTTGGTGCGAAAGGGTTAAAAATGGGCTGCTAACCACTGTACAGATTTAGTACGCGTAGTGTATACGTCACACTAACCAAGTAGTTCACTCCAAGTATCGAAAAGAAATCAGTGTTGACCTTACTCCTTTTCAAAAGAGACGGCCAGTGAACGAGTAAGTCAGCAGTTACAGCGATCATGCAACTGTCGAATCGATCGTTATCAGCTAACGTAATGCACTGCTTTGTTCACGAAAACGTTTGTCAGAGGCTTACGATTCTCCTGGCCTTGGCTGGTTCATACAATTGTCCCACCCGTACAGATGGCTGACCTCAGTTACAGGACGCAAACAAAGTCCGTAACAAGAACAGTGGGTGATTTTGACCGCGAACAGTTAAACATATCACTTCATTCTCATTTCCCCTCAGTGATGAATGATTCAAAACAGGTTCATCACGATCTACAGTAGTTTCACCAGGTAGGCTAAAGAAAACTGCAAAATAAGAATAACACGCATGGACCGCCACCGGTGTGAACATTATTACCCGCTCAGCATTTTAATACAACACAAAACTCACTTCAATCTTTGGGGCCCTTCGCATGTTGTCCTCCTGATTCAAAGTGTTTGTCACAACAACAGCTTCAAAAACAGAATTGTTGATGCGATCAAGTGCGGGGCCGGAAAAAATTCCGTGGGTACATATGGCATAGACTCGCAACGCTCCAGCTTCAACCAGCCTATTCAAAATAAATACACACTACAATTGAGCAATCATATGGAAAGGGAATTTCTCGGATGATGGGGATATTTTCAGAGGATAATGGCATAGACGATAATAAATCTGATCAACAGCGCTTTCATGTTAGACTTAACGAATTGCAAATGTAAAAGCAACAGAAGTAATAGAGCTAGTTGTACAGAGCACATGAAGTAGAACATGTGAAAATGATGAGAACGTTCGGCTGCACAAGAAAATTAGGAGAGTTCATGTCGGGAGATAATTTTGGATCCTACAAAAGTTACAGAAAACATCTATAATGTATTCATAACTACTCTAGAACCATAACGCAAACGTATCGCATGCTTTCAATCCAAAATGAACTGCTTCGCACGTTTTTCGTTCAATCTGGCTTCTGTCGCGATGTGTTTGGATCAGCTATGACCAATGCGACAGTCAGCTAACAGAAGAGGTACCGCGAGAAACAAATATATGATGGAAGACCACACAGCTGGTAACGAGAGGTTAACGGTTGAGAAGTCCATTTACCTGTACAGTTGGGCTGATTCTGGTGAGACCAGAAAACAAGAAGCCGAAACTTGGGTGGTGCTTACCAACATCGACCACTTATAGCCTTCGCGTATTGTCCGTCCTTCACTTAAGCGTTCCGAAGTCCGCCGTCCTCTCACTTGTGCTGATTTTGTTTTACGGTTGTCTGCTTTCAGATATCCGCGTCTTCGTAGAATTACACGCGTGACTGAAGCTTCGACGAAGCAAGGAAAGTCGTGTTTTTGGAAGAAAAATCTAACATATCGGCGGGTGAATTGATTTCACCAAATAGACTAAAGGATTGTGAGCCTATCGCTTGGCACATCGTGGAGCTTTGCACGACTACGGTTAAAATGGATGCTGCAATTAGGCAGTTACTGCACAGTTTTGGTTTGAGGACTGAAGAATTTGCCGTGGAGACCTGGTTCTACGAGGCTGTAGAAGACACATGATAAAGGTCTTAAAAACGAGGCAAACTTGTGAAGAAGTACTCTAATTTGCAGCTAGCTGCATCCAACCTGCTTTAGTCTACATCGCCCCCGACAGCGTATCTCAGCAACTTCAACGTTCATGAGAACAGCAGACTATCGAGTGTCTTAGATGTACTGGGCTTCATATGAGCCCTAGCCAATTAGGGCGATGTCGTCCGCATATTCCATGTCTCAAAGTCGAGTGCTTGGGAGAAATTCTGAATCATCATAGTCGCAGTCTTTCAGGACACACTTTAGAATCTTGTCTACTGCAAAGTTAAATGGAAAAAGGGAGGTTAAACAACCCTGCCGCGCCCCGCTTGAGATGCTAAAAGTCGGTGACATGTCGTAGGCCTTAAACACACGTCCTCCTTCGACAGACAGTCAGAGAGTGCAGCTTTGTCCACCGAATAGAAACCATTTCTGATGTCCAAACAAATAACAGTCGTTGGCCTACTATATGAATGACGGGGTCCAAGCATCCGATAGTGTGCGAAAATGTGAGTAGTGCAGCCACGGCCAGGGTGAAACGCAGCTTGCTCCATACAAATATGCTGTTCGCTTGTTTCGTTTAGTTTACGAAGTACAATGGCTCTGACCAAATTTGACTCAACAATAATCAGACTAATACGTCTGTAATTTGCATATGAAATATGTGAGCCCTTTTTTCAGACGGGAACGATGTTAACCAAACCCCAGTCATTTAGAACAATCTCACTGACCCAGAATTTGTGGAGCAGAGCCGTCGGCTCTTTATGTAGTGCTGGACTTCCATCTACAAAAAGGGCAGTTGTGAATTCGTCTGGGCTGGGTGCCTTGTGACGTTTCAGAAACTTGGTCTCAAGCGGGACTTCTTTTTTGAGGACAGAGAAACGTCAACAGATTAATGAGGAGAGGTAAAGCCCGAAGACGTAGCCACTGGTGCGGGTGGTCAATTGAACCGCTATTGGAAGTGCTTAGTCAACGTTTTAAGTGTCGTTGCAAGTTATGAACAGGCTTCACAACTAGCCTCGCAGATTACCTTGCTTACACTTGACTTCCTGTTACTAGTTGCTAGGATGAGATAGGGAAGCTTCCGAGGATTCCCGGTAGCAGCGGCTTGTTCCACCTCGATGGCGCGTTGTGTCCATCACGCCTCACGATCTCCTCGTAATTGGTTCCGGAGTTCCATGTCAGCAGACGTGGACAAAACATCACGGGCAGACTCCTATGTTTCAGAGCAACATTGGTTGAACGAATTTCCATTTAGCGAATGAGTTGAAGAAAAAGATGATTCCGTTGTTAGAGTGAGGTGTGGATTCAAGGAGCATAAAGTAGTACTGGTTGATTCAACAATTCTCAGGTCAGTGACGAGGGAAGAGATGTATCGAAAAGTGAAACATATCAGTTCTTATGAGATATGCTACCTTTACTAAGCGAGTATGCGAGACCGTCTCCTATTGCGGGTGTCTGCCGGATAGGACACTAGAGGAAGTGCATAATTTTGCACCAAGAAGAAAAACTAGCAAGGAAAGAACAATGTTGTTTATCGGCTGCATTGTGAGCACTGAAAAACTCCAACCCCCAGGAATGAGGAGTATAAAACTTTAAGACATTTCCCGTCATAATGACATGTGACGTCTATGCTCGTGCATCCATTAAAAGGATACGTGGATGATGACGCCGATATAAACGGAAGAATGTTAACCAAAACAGAGAGAATACATAACACGAGGGTGTTGACATTTCGATTTGCTCATCAGTCGCTAACGCAAAACCAGCAAATTTTGTACAAAAAAGTAAATAATCTTACTTCCGTCCCACCGGACACCGCGGATTGGTTTCATGCAAAGCTAGTTGACATCTCACACGAATTTCTATCGACCACAATAAGCCAGCATTTTTGTTTGTCCGCTGAACACAACACAGCCACCAAGGAGCTTAAAGAAATGACCAATCAGACAAGGGTTTTGGTGTTATCAGTATGAAGGAAGAAAATCATGTAACCAATGTAGGTGGGATATTTTCCGATATGTGGAAATTCCAACTGGATGGCAGTCCTGGTGACAATTTCTTGGATGAAGAACAAATATAGAGGAGACTGCAAATAGTGATGCTGCATGGGCATATTTCTGAAATTCAGTATAACAAACCGAAACCAACAGGTACGCAGACACCAAGAAAGAGAGGTTGACCAAAGATCAATAGGACGGGCACACCTTTACGATCGATACTATCCACGAACAAGTCGGCAGACCATAAACTTATGAGTTGGTCAGTAGATATTTTTGAACCAATTCGTGAACTGTTATCCCACAACTGCATTCGTGGTTCCTTTGAGTTGGCAGAAATTTCGGAGAACAATTTAGTAAGTCCACAGATAATGTGTTCGGTCGACACTGACTTTTTATTTATCAGTGTGGCGCTGCATGAGACTGTCGACCTTTTGTGTGACTATTTTTAGTCAGGATGTAAACTTGTGTATCCCATTAGGCTTTATTTTTGCTTTCACGAAAAACATTCCGTTTGAATTCAAAGGTGCGAATTAAAGACAGACGGACAGTGTAGCTACAGGTAGCTCACTGAGTTTCATATTGGCGAGTGTATTTTTGGGAATGTTTGAAAGACAATTTCAAGAATTTCAAGGGTCTAACTCTACAAAGGTAACGGAGATCACATTCCAGCTTTTACTGAAGAATGTGTTTTTACATCATTTTATGAAGATATGGACACCATAAACCCAAATCTCACTGTATCCAACCAGGTGGAGGTGAACAGTTGTTTGCCACTCTTAGGCATTCGTATCACTAGATATCAGGATGGAACATTGTAACCATCTGTTCATTGCAAGCCAGCATGTAGGGAGCAATTAGCTGTATTTCAGCTTTGACTAGAACAAAGAGAAAATAGCAAAACGGTGATGGATAGTGGTTAACCAGAAACGTTTGTGGACATCCACAGTGAGAAAGAATCAAAAATGAGAAACTATAATGCAAAGAAAGAATGTATTTCCGCAAATCCAATTCAAGGGTGACAACCTGGACAACGAGTCACAAACTGTCGTTGGCTTTGCAACACATCTATTTGGTTGCCCAACTGAGTGTTTTATCAAGCACTAGGGGTTGGGCTCTACATACCGGTAATAAACACTCAACCGATCAATCTCCGCCCTACCACATACTAGTTCAACTGCAGCTGTAATGTTTACACGGGCAGAAAAGAGCTGGGCTCTCATCAACACATGGCTTAGCACACTCCTGAGTGGTTATCAACTGCAATGTCAAAAAAACGACCCGTTGACTATAACAGGTTTGAAGAACCCGGGTTCATTGATCGCCACATATTAGTGACCGGTCACTTAGTTGACCGAAATATTGTTACGCGAACTAAACCCAAAACTGCCAGCGGCTAATGAAGCAATACTAATCAGACAACATCGGTCGGTTTGTGTGCACAGAAGACGCTGACGAAATCAACCACCTTGCTACGAAACTCACTGCACTATTGGCGCGCGGAAGTTCGAACCAGTTGGTTGGTTCAACTGTTGTTGCCACGTGCAGTTTGCGTAAAATCTGTCGGTGTTACGTTACCGACTGATGGGTAAATCGAAATGCTAACATCCCGTCACACCTTGTTTCGAATGAGTGGATAAAAGGAACTAGGTGTTCTAAGCCTTTTAGAAGAATGTTAGTCTGACGATTATTATACTTATGGATAATGTAACCCCTCAATAAGAGGTCCAGAAGTTTCGACTGGCTTTTGCCTTTAAGACGCACCTCTGTGATACAACCGACCTGCCATTTTAGCGCCAATTCTGGAAGCTGCCTCTGGAATACGTCATCCCGCAGAGAGATATTGAGGTTGAACGTAACTGTATAAAGATCCATATATTCCACGCATTATACTTGATTAGCCATGCGTGGTGTGACGGAAATCCGGAAGTTTTGGCAAACCGACTTTCTAGAGCGGCTATATCCTGCAGGTCAAAAAGGCAATTAGTAAAGTGGCTCGTGCATTGTGACGAGCAAACGACCGAGCAGCAGCCATATGCGAGCGCAGACGCATCGTTTGTCTTGGCTAAATAATCACATGGCTGGTCAACAGGCGTGAAAGAGACGGCACACACAGATATGGCATAGCGAGCAGTTGGTCAATGGTTGGGTGGACAGCACATCCAATCCCAGGAATGCGCACACACAGGAATTTGCCGAAGAAGTTGGTCAGCGCGCACAGTAAATCCGAAGCTACAAAACCAGCGAAGGTCCACTCTGGGCGACACAGATGAAACATAATACAGTGAGACTGATCATTCTATACTCAAATAGGGACTGAAGTGCGAGAAATCGATATTCGCACTGATGGGATAAATATACGCTTACTCAGCCAGTTTAGTTTTGGTTATGGGTCTGGAAGTGCAGCATATTAAACGCCAGAGAAACACTGGGGAGAAAGTTGACAAATCGTCGAATAATGATAAATTTGACTGGGAGTCCCACGTAACCATAGAAAACATAGAAACTATTGAGTCAACTGAGAAGACTTGCATTTTCTCATGCATACATATGGAGAGGTACATCGAACGCCCGATGGAATTGATTCCATACTGGCAGGAATTTTTAAGACAACCCTTAGGGAACAGTAGGTAATTCATGTTTTTTGTAAATAAGCCGTCTATATACCAACATTTGGTATTTACACACACTGACCAGGAATACCCTGTTGTGTTTAGGCATGCAGGTGCTGATCGAGGTGAGAAAATGTTGAGGCATAATCGGATTGGAATTAAACGGCGGTACGGTACTCACTCCGATGATCCTAATAGTTGCTGGATACAAATCTCACAAGCTATTCGGAAAGCAGGTACTATAGCATGCAGCACAGGGGTACATAAGTTTAACAGACATTGGATTTCAGAGAAATCACTGGAGTTGTTAGAAGCCAGAGAGAACATTCCTCCTGGTAGTTCACATAATAAGTCTAGAAGAGATATCCGTAAGAAGCTGGAACGTAGTCTAGGGGCTGATCGTGAGGCTTGGTTAGTGGAAAAAGTAAATGAAGTGGAGATCGCTTTTGCCTTAGGGAACAGTGGCAAACTCTTTAAGTTGATCCGTGCTACTGGCCCAAGCGACCGTTTGTCAGTGAAGCCATCAGCGAGGTAGATGGCACACTAATTTATAATAAGTTCACAAGGTTGGAACACTGGGCGGAACACTTTAAGGGTCAATTTAGCTGGCCTCCTGCTTCGACCGTGTTGCCACCACAAACTTGTGATGTAGCGTCCTGGTCGATAGATTCAGAACCACC
>LUCH01007253.1:0-10165 GCA_013368495.1 Paragonimus heterotremus
ATTCATAGGACGAGACTCATACAGCAAACGATCGAGCGGGTGGTTGTGCTCCAACTCGGAAGAACTGACAACCAGACAGGCATTTCGTAAGACCACATTAAATCTTGATCTGCAACAAGTGTCGCAAGAACTGATTTGTTAAAAATAACAACAGTTAACCCACTAAACACGTCGCATGCCCCTGCGTGCACTCCTACGCCTTTCATATTTCATACAACGATAAAAAATCTGCAAGGTTCTCAGGACAACACGATACCTTACCTTATCGTACTCCAGGAGAGTTTTCCACCTACGACTTGTCCCACGCACGTTAATAACGCCTACCTCATCCATATACTTCTGTAAACACTCCTGGAACTGTGAGAATGTGCGAAATTCACGATTCTCAAACATCTTGAAAGTCGCAATATAGTCCATTTTCTACAATTTAGAATATAAGCAAAACAATATCATAATGAATGAAAAAGAATAATAATATTATAAATTGAACATCACTCCAGCATCCTTATACTGACACCGTCACACGTAATCCACCACAGGAGCAGCAGCCCTACCGAATTTCGAAAAAGGTGTGCGATAGCGCCGTTTTCAATTAATGGTCAATTTAAACAAACATATATCGACCCATGACACAGAATTCGTCGATTTCGATTTCTGAAGCAGATACCACCCTACCAATTCCGAGGTTTGCTTGAAAACATTTTTCAAAGCGGCGAAAGTTGGGGAAATCACGTTCTACAACTAGCATGCGTGGGTGTGGGAGGAATGAACACATGGTGATGGGGCCAAAATATAATTAAAAGAACACGACTTTTATTTGCTTTGAAACGTTCGAAATTGGTAAACGTACCACATTTGCCACGGAAATATATGGGTAGGTGTGAAGCGGATGCCTATAGTTTGCTATCAACGGTCTGCTACATGCTGCTGGAAAGACGCAAGTCTAGGCTTTTTTCTAAGCCATGTCAAGACACGGAGGGAAACAATGTGCATCGGGTGAGGTGGGAAATCGGCGATCATATCCAACGACGGTTGATGTAAAACTGTGTTTTCGATGTGATGCTGCGGATGACATTTTCCTCAATACGAGGAATCAGAGTGAATTCTGGAGGACGCTAGAGGAAACGTCATCCGCATCTAACTGAAACAAACACCTTTCTGTACACGTCTATCACAACCGTAGTAACCGTTGTGATTTTTCGTTTGTTTGACATGGCTGCAAATTGGGGCACTGCAAATGACAAGTTGAATGTCCACATGAAGGGTTAAGGGAAGATCATCCAGCGTCACGCCAGCACTGTGCAGTTCAAACATTTCGCACACAAACAGACGCCGGTAATCATTAACGGGATCAGGACACCTACGTCCACAATACGTGCCGATTACAAACGGGGTGCTTATGGAAGGATGTACAATGCGGCCGAGTATGGGCCATAACTCCATACCAGGATAATCAAACAGAGGTACTTCAACTATATTTACTTGTGTTGTGATATAGTCACCGCTGGTAAAACGGTAACGTTGGCGAATGCTCCGTAGACACTTTGGCATTTCAATGTGCACATAACACCCATCGGTAATCATTGCTTTATGAACAACACGAGGAGTTTTGCGCAATGTGCGCGGAGTAAACGACAAACCAGGAACGAAGGGTTTTAATAAAGTCAAGAGTAGTTTCAAGTCGGTAGATGTGACCGATTTGTAGTAGACTGCGAACGACCGTACGGCACTCGAAATACCGGATGTTGTAAGTGATTGACTGATTGTGGAAAAAGTAATCGTTCAGATGAATCATCTACCATTAGAGGTGGGGTTTTCAACAGCACCTGCTCCAGTAACAGATATCGGCCTAGAAGCAGCAGCTACAACATATGAACCACTTGCTGTAGGCCCGTGCAGCACTTCTGTATTGAGACATGGAAAAGTTAGGCAATATCCAACCTGCAGGCCGCACAGATGTAGGTTGTACTGGGTGTAGCACCGCTCTTGGGAATTACAGTAGATACCAGAAACAATCAGACTACCTGCATAACAAAGTTTTTGGAAGTGAGAGTCAAGCAGTGTTCTAAAACGAGAGCTAAAAGCGCCGCTAACGACCTCAGGGAAAAAACTGTTCCAAAGGTTAATAACCCTGTAAGAATAAAACTGCTGTCTAAGAAAGGTCCAAAGACGAAACTCAAAAAGCCACGTGTTATATCTCGCCGGCCGTCAATATTCGTTATGATGAATAACTCTTCAATTAAACCTACTCTGAAGAAAAAGTGTGTAAGAATTAAATCGCCGCGGAGCCGTCGAAATTCAAGTGGGTATAGATCAAAAATTTCAAGTTGAGACTCGTATGCGACACTACTAAAGCCCGTGACTAATTTGGTAGCTACGCGCTGGACACGCTCAGCAGCTAGTATGTCTTTCTTCAGGCCGGTACACACGACCTGATCAGCATACTCGAGGAGCGATCTTACATAAACCCCGTACAGCGTTTGGAATGCTTTCTTATCTATATGGGGGAAAGTGCTGTTAATCATCTCAGGAGAGGCAAACCATTTTTTTGCCGTCATCTTGTGGTGATGCGCAAAATATAGGCTAGACGACAACTAGATGCCCAGAACTTTCTTCAGATCTATTTTCATGATATCTACTGTACCGAGTGCACTATGAATCACAAAGGGGTTGCCGGAGTCGCCACCGAATGACATGTGCGCACTTATTGTCATTTAGTGGGAGACTCCAATCGTCCGACCATCACTTAATCGCGTCAAGTTCAATCTGTTGTGCACTGGGATCAGTGGCGCTCCAGCAGGACGTTGCTGGAAATATTTCCTGGCGCAGAAATCAAAATCGCAGAAATCCATCGTACGTAGTGATTATAATAAATGACATTTTTGATGGTCGTATTCAGTTGCTCATTTTTTGATTATCTTGGTTTTTCGCCCACTTTTGTTTTAGTCAGGCCATCGTTTTTGCCGTATCCGTCCCTGGGCTATAATGACAAGTCGCTCCGTGCCTCGCCAGCTTGAAGTTTTTTCTCTGTACACTCTATTGTCCAGGGTCGATAGTTATACATGAGGGTCAACGCGCTGGGTTCTCGTTTCTCATTGTCGATTGGTTTTTCATAGTGAGTGCAGACTGGATATTATTCTGTTGGACCAGTTCTAACAATTGGTGGGCTCGTGGTTTTCGAGCGTACGGTGAGTTCGTTCCTTCGCATATTGGCAAATTTGCCATTTTTCCTGACGCACGGGAAAGCAATCGTTTTCCTCTGTTCGTGTATACGTTCAAAGTGTAATCATTTATATATTTTCTGAATTCCATTTAATTACTGGCTTTTGATAGCTTATAACCGCTTAGCCACTATCCAATAACCGAAGTGTTACATAAGGACGTTGACAGCCCCTCCATCGGTGATAAAGCGCTAGTGGTTTCTCCGCTTTTGTAAATGGACCCTCTTCTTTGGTTTGTTTACTTAGAGGCAGAATTTTTCAACAACAGAATTTTTGTCTGATCAAACGAGATTCTGTCAGTTGTTGCCCGGACTTCCGAGTGAAATCGCCATGCGGCTTCGCGATGTTGTGGTAAACCAGCCGGTACAGCATAGTTACGGTACCTTCAAAAGGGCAGTTATTAATCCACTGACACCCTCCGAAATGACTCGAGTGCAACAACTCTTCCGCGGCGTGAAGCTAGGCGACAAAGGCCCTTCAGCATTGCTAGCAGAGATTCAACAGTCATCGGCAACTCGCAGGTGGACGAGTGCCTTATCAGGGAGCTCTGGCTTGACAAATTGTCAGAAACGACGCAAGCAAAAGTTTCACTTGTCCGTTAAAAAACTCTTGCCGGAACATCAAAAATCGTTGATGAAGTAGTGGATCGTTTTCACCCACTACTCGGTTGTTTGAGTGCGCCAGACCCTAATCCACGTCTTACAATAGGCGTGCGCGGTTCCAACAATGTGGTTAATGCAAAACGTGGTTCAGCAGACACTGAGACCCTTAGAGCAGAAATCACAGTATAGTGACATGGTTTGGACAAAATTTCTTCAAACCGCTCCCCAGGTTGTCGACCTGGTATACCACCCAGGCGACACATACTGCAGCCAAAAACTGACCGTTGTTGGTACCACAAACGTTTTGGCAACCGAGCCAAGCACTGCACTAAATTCTGGACTTATGCATCACCAAGGCTCTACAAAATCAACAGCGGAAAATTACCGGCAAACAATGCCGTTACGCTGACTCTCCTTGTCGCCTCATTTTTGTACTGGATGTAGAAACCAGGCACACGTTCCTGGTCGATACCGGGGCGCAAGTTGGCGTGTTTTCGTCCACAAAAACGAAGCGCCAAACCCACGCAGCACACCGCTCCGTGCTACAAATGGCACTCCTATAACCACGCACAGACAGCAGGCTTTAACGATCAATTTGGGCCTTCGGTCGACATTCCGTAGGATGTTAACAGTTGTCGCGATACGTTTAGCCATAATCGACCCCGATTTTCTCCGGCATTTCGACCTTCTGGTAGATACGAGACGCCAGCTCCAAACTAAGCATACTCGGCACGCACGCGATTGTTGCAGTTATAGCTCCCTATATCCCCATCCCGCCGCCCCTAGAAAATTTCTGAATCTTTTCACTGAATTCTCACAGCTCGTTCGCACATTGAACGACATTCCTACAGTGACTTGTAATACCACACATCCCATACGCACTAAGGGCCCCCCGTCTCAGCACGGCCTTGCCGGTTGGCTCCCGAAAAACCAAAACTTGCCAGGGCAGAGTTCGAGCGCATACTCGAACCCGGGATAATACGCCCTTCCGAAAGACCACGGGCCTAACCATTGCATATGGTCTCTAAGAATTCAGGCGATTGGCGCCCATGCGGTGATTACCACGGGCTCAACAAAGCTACAGTCTTTGACAACAACCTGATCCCACACACGCTTACATGAAAAAACCGGATGCAACAAAATACATTCAGTAGGAGCTTATCACCAAATTCCAGGAGCCACAGACGATATCCCCATAACGCAGTAATAACTCCTTCCGGACTTTTCGAATTCCTTTGAAGGTCACTTTGTTTGAGGAACGCGGCTCAAACTCTTCATCGCTTCATTCATGAAGTGACGCGCGGTTTAGACTTTGTTTACCCCTATTTAGATGATACTTTAGTTGCCTGTTGTTCACAATAGGAACATCTTACGAATCTTCGCACCCTACTGGAACGTTTGACCCAAAACGGCGTCACAGTGAATTCAATCTAGTGCAAACTAGGTAATACTACAATAGAGTATCTGGGTCACAAGATTTCTGAAAATGGAATCGCCGCACTCAAGGATAATGTTAAAGCCATCCGTGACTATCCCGAACCTCCTTTGAGCAAATTCGTCATTTTAGTGGCCTAGTCAACTACTATCGACGTTCGACACCTCGCTATGCGCGCATAATGCAGCCAATGACTCATTTTATTTGTGGAACTGAAAGCAAATTCTGGTTCACCGGGTCTGCACGCATTGCGTTTGCTGAGCTCAAGGATGCGGCAGCCGACTTAGCTCTCCTTGCTCATCCTAATTCGAACGCATCACTGTCAATCGTAACCGACGCCTCCGAAACTGCTGTTGGCGCCGTGTTACAGTAATTCGTTGATAAGCGATGGCAACCTTTGGCTTTCTTCTGTAAACGTTGACAACCCGCGGAATCCTGGTACAACACATTCAATAGAGAGTTACTGGCAGTCGATTTGGGCATCCGCCACCTCCGGCATTCGGTAGAAGGTAGGAATTTTGCGGTTCACACTGATCGCAAGCCGTTCATCTGTTCACTGAACGCTTCATCCGATGGACTTCCCCGAGGCAACTGGACAACACCTTTCAGTTTGCGAGTGATATACGACGTCTTAGGTACCGAAAAACTTGTCGCGGATGCTCTTCTACGAATCCATAACCTCGGCGCATCTGCTGACTTTGGTACCGATTTGGCAACCACGGATGCCGCGTAAGACATTGACCCTGAGATCAAGCATCTTCGTCAGCAGAGCTCTGTCACAAACAAGCTCGTACTTCTGAAACCGTCAAAGGGAACAATCCTCTGCTACACTTCTCATGGCACACCTCGCCCTGTAGAGCCTGCATCCCTTCGCCGCACAGTGTTCAATACACTGCACACTCTGTCCCATCCTGGCACATGCACTTAAGTTAACCTTGTCACTAAACGTCTCGCATGGCCTAAGGTGAACCATGATGTCCGCAATTGGAGCCGTTTTTGCCTCCAATGCCAACGTCTCAAAGTCCACCGTCATACAAAGAGCCCCTGGCACTTTTCCTTTGTTAGACGCACGTTTTCATCACGTGCACGTCGATCTGGTGGGCCTCTTACCCCACTAGAATAGCTGTATTTATCTGTTGACGTGTGCTGACGGTTTCACAAGATGGCCTGCAGCCATACCGATACCTGACTGCTATTCAGAAATGGTAGCCAGCGCCCTCCTGAAAAGTTGAGTGGCAAAATTCGGTTGTCCAGCAGTGATGACCATAGATCGTAGACTTCAATTTGAAGGACATTTCGCGGCCCTCTTAAACACGCTAGGATGCAAGGATATTAGCACTGCGGCTTGTCATTTAGCAGCATACTGGATGGTTGAACGTCTTCGTCGTCAACCGAAAGCCGCTTTTACTGCCCATGCTGAGCCTTCTTGAGTAGATGCACTCCCGCTAGTGCTTTTGAGACTGCGCAGCACGGTCGAAGAGGACTTAGCCGCCACCGCAGCGGAACTTGTCATTGGTTGCACGCTAAGATTACCGGGCGAACTTGTCTCAGCTGCACCTCCAGCACCGTAAGATTACGGCAAATACACAACTTGTTCGGCGCAACACTTGCGAAAGCTACTCCCGGTGATGCCTAGAGAACAGGTATCAGCTGTGAGTATGCACGCTAAACTTTCCTCGTGCACACACATTTTCCTTCCTACTGATCACTGTCGCCGACCGCTGCAACCTCCATACACCGGCCGCTATCGTGCGCTCGTAAAAGACACGAAAACCTTCACCGTTAACCGCATCGGTATACGCGAACTAGGCCCTGCCGACAGGCTGAAGTTAGCACTCATGGAGAAAGCGTCAACCCCACTTCCGTCGACAAGTACCGTCTCTCGGCAGGTACCTCCGGTGTCAGCAAACGCGTTTCGTCCCCAAGAATCCCCGGCAACTCCCACAATCCAAACCCCTGTTTGCTCTACCTCTAGGCATATGCGTCTTTGTAGGGAGCTCCGCAAGCCTGTGCGTTCTGCAAAGTATGTTAACGTTTCTTATTTTTAGAAATGACTTTTTTTTATTATAACACGCACATTCGTCTGAAAACATTTATTTTGAATCTCATGCCTTTCGCAATTTCCTGATGTGTTAACAAGTCCGCAACACAAACGGCGTTGTTATGGACCGAGTCTATTCGTACGGTAACTATTTTCTTTCTTGAATCTATCAACTTTAGACAGAAGCGTAAGAAGAACGACAAACCGAAGGCATTCACTCAAAATTGCAAGGTCTGTGAAGTCGTCGGCTGTGAAATTATTTAGTCGACTTGACCCATTGACACGGGGAGCTGTCCCTTTCCGCCTGTCGTGCGGATACTTCACTGTGTTTTCTTCCTTCTGGACTATCCGAACATGATGTGTGGGAAGACCACTCCAGCTGCCTATCGTACAGAACGGGACAAACCTGCCCTCGTGTCTTTCAAGAGCTTTTAGGATTGGGTAGCCCGCTGCGATAGAGAAGAAACGCGTCGAAAACTAAATAAATTAGACCAACGAATCCTTCCAGCTCACCGGCCATTTTTTGACCGACCCTCCCCTGGACTTCGGCATTCCCCATCCCATGTCCTTATTCTTGGTATGTGTCACCCTGTAACCGTGGCCAGTCAGAGAGACGATGCGCATATATATTTCCTTCTCTGTCTGGAATAACGAAGGCTAGTGTGATACTTACTAGCCTCCTGGGAGTACTATGTAGCCACTATAATTTATGACATTTTTGATAGTCGCATTCACTTGTACATTTCTGACAATCTTGGTTTTTCACCTAATTTTGTTTTAGTCAAGCTATCCCTTTTGCAACATCTGTCCAAGGGCTACAGTGACGACCCGCCAGTCACACATGGACTCATATGTGTTTGTGTGCACTGACTGTTAATTGAAAAGGAACGTATCGGTAATCTTTTTCGAACTTCGGAATTGTGACGACAATGTCGTCAGTCCCATTGCACGCCTGAAAACTTGTGCATTTTTTCCTCTCCCCCTCAGGTTCCGCGGCGGCCACGTACCTGCACCAAGCACAGGAAGTAACAGTGGAGGAGAACAATGATTAATTGAAATTGCGTAGTTCGCCAGTATGGTGCTTCAAGACCGAAACGAGTTGGAAACAGTCATTTAGGCGTGAAAAAACATTTTTCAAATTAACGAGTTGACAAACGAAAAGAACCATGATTAGTTGTAAAACGCTTGTTTCCTTTGTTTTGTACACATCTCTTTTTCACCATGTTGTCGTGCTTCTATTTTCTGTATGCATTGCTGAATGAGCGCTTCCCACGAATCCGTGTGCTCAATTGAGTGGTTGTGGATACGGATTTCAACTCACCAGTTCCGTAACTAACTTTCGTACTATCCACTTTAGCAAGTGGATATTTCGTCCTTCGCACGGTGAATTACTATAGCTCATGTGAGTCCTCCACCTGGTAAATATTACAGCATGGCTGCCGTTGTTGTGGTTGATTGCGTGTGGCAAAGCTAACACAAGAGCGCTGGAGAAGTTTTTAATTTATATTTAATTCTGTTTTAATTTATTCACTATTTGATTTTCATTTCGTTTATTTTTTATTTATAGGGGATGGATTATATTGCGGCTTTCTGAAAGATGTTTGCTAATCGTAATTTTCGCACTTCCTCACAGTTGCAGGAGTGCTTTCAGAGGCACATGGATGAGGTGGGCGTTATTTACGTTCGTGGGAAAGAGCCGTAGGTTGAAAACTGTCCTGAAGTATGATAAAGTAAGGTGGCATAGATTCTTGAAAACAGTGCAGATTTATTATTGCTGTACGAAATGCAAAATACGTTTAAGTGTATGCAGAAGTGTGCGTGGTGTTTAGTGGTTTGACTGTTGTTAGTTTTGACCAATCGGTTCTCGTGACGCGTGGTAGAGATCACAAATGTATGTGGTCCGAGGAGATGCCGGTCTGGTTCTCAGCCCTTTCAAGTTGGAGCACAACTACACACCCAGCTGTCTGTAATACGAGCCTCAGCATACGAATCGTCGACTCACCGTCAGTGGATTGAACGAATGCAGGAGCTCGTTCCAATAAAATACACCAACCACTGAAATCAGACAGTACGTAGCGGACGCTTACGGAAAATTTGTTACAACCACTAATGTTGGGAACATCCGCCGTAAGTTAATGCCTGCAAGATGAAGTGAATTTGTTGTGTGAGAGTGGTCACGAAACCTTGGAGAACCTCGAAGGAGTGCTGTCGGTGATAAGCGCGATAGATCCGGTGAGCAACATGCGGGATGATGGCAACAGACAGACACACATTGGCCTTGACCAACAAACGCAAACTGCGCTATCCTGACGTTTCCCGTATGTTGTGATTGTGAATGCCACCTGCGGGACAAACAGGCACAAGTATGTCACTGTATAGTTCCTCATACACTCGAAGCTGGCAGGTATATCAGTTCC
Organism: Paragonimus heterotremus; assembly: GCA_013368495.1. NCBI lineage: Eukaryota > Metazoa > Platyhelminthes > Trematoda > Plagiorchiida > Troglotrematidae > Paragonimus > Paragonimus heterotremus. The sequence continues at coordinate 9,717 of LUCH01007253.1, forward strand.
CCATAATAGCTGGTATGGGACAGAACTGACTCGTGATGTACAAGTACGCTCGCCGTATGAAAGGCGTTTCATTACCTGGACCATTTAAGCTTTTCCTCGAATGATGGACGAGCACGTTGCGGAGAAGACGTATATCATGAACACGATAGCCGTGCAAATGAGGGAAGCCCATGTGGCGTTCGGCTGCCACCCTGACGATAATCCATTTCATGAGATTCGCCTTGAAGATGGTTCAATAGGCAAAACGGTCCTTTTGACGCGAATCCTGGTTTTCCAAATAATTTTGGAAATTTTAAAATCGAAATTTTAGGCATGGTACGACAATACATCAATTGTAAATAGGCAGCATTAATAGAAAAATTAAAGTACATCGAATTAGTCTCGAAAGTATTCGCTTTCTGCTGAAAACATTTTTCACCATTTCCGCGAACACAACCCGTCATCGGCGT
>LUCH01007253.1:13840-26830 GCA_013368495.1 Paragonimus heterotremus
CCTCATGCTTTATAGGATGACGTATTTTACCTGAAAAATTGCAATAATTGCATTAATGAGACTTAAAAATGTGAGCTAACGCCGATGACGGGTTGTGTTCGCGGAAATGGTGAAAAATGTTTTCAGCAGAAAGCGAATACTTTCGAGACTAATTCGATGTACTTTAATTTTTCTATTAATGCTGCCTATTTACAATTGATGTATTGTCGTACCATGCCTAAAATTTCGATTTTAAAATTTCCAAAATTATTTGGAAAACCAGGATTCGCGTCAAAAGGACCGTTTTGCCTATTGAACCATCTTCTAGGTGAGTTCCATGAAAGGGGTTATTGCCGCCATATTGTGTTGTGTTGCTTTCCTGTTCCTGTTCCCTTGCGTAAGCATTCAAGTTGGTAAAATTCGTTCGGCAGTTTCTTTAAGCGACGATCGTTCTCCGCATTCTCCATCTTTTTCTCCCGAATGGCAACGTTAGACAATGTAGAACAGTAAGTTGCATCTTCTACAGCAGGTATAAACGTGGCTTACTTATCATCCACTGAACCGATTGCAATTTTCTAAGTTCTTCGTCGCGTCATTAGCCGTACAACAAGCCGAAGTGGGCCATTCATGTGCAAGGCGATGCTTTCCGGGTAATGGTCTGTATTCACGCTAGTATCTGCTCCACTTGATTAACGTAAGCTACTAGCAACTAATAAGTATGCGGTATGCGTTCTCACTAACGTTGTGAGCCAGGGACGCGAATTGTACAAGAGTTAGTTATTCAGGGAAACAACAATTGGGTTATGCGTTTCAACAATACGACAACCAAAACACTCATTTGCATACGGTACTGGGCCCAAACGGTCACTGTTACCACAGACGTCAATGTTCAGTTGCCCTACGTTCACCTACGTACCAAGAACCGTTCCATGCGTTGCTGCACTCCGATGTTTCTTTTTGCATTTTTCCTGCGATTACTTCAACGTCAAAATGTGTGATTAGACGCTCGCTACTGAATAGCAGTGGTGTGAATAGTAAAGCTCGACCGTTCATCCTCGCTACACCGGGAGCTGCTCCGTCCGGTTGACCTAAGGCATAGACAACACCTAAGTATGTAATGTGCGCTCACACCAGTGGCTTACTCGTCCAGTTGATTTAAGCTATGATCAACGTTCGGAAAGTAAACACGGGAGGAATCAGGATAAACTTGTATATGGACCGTTCAAGATATATTATACTGATTTTCTCCAATTCTCACAAAAACGGAAAACATACTGGTAACCAAAAGTGAAGTCCACAGCCGGGATAAACATAGACTACCAGTCTCCGGACTCACAAGCGCCTATGATACAAAGATTTATGGTTTATAATCGAAATAATACAAGTGAGAATCAATGTTTTCGTCCGAGAAAAAACGGGTATCGAGGTTGCTCATTGGCAATCAGATAAGTGAGCATTATCCCGTGCACACATGGCAGGCTACATTCAAGCATAGTCAAGAAGCAATAAACAAAACAGTATGCACGTTGTTAATGATAGAATGGAACGCGTTACACACGTTCACACCATATCGCAGTTGGAAACAACCACATGATAAGGTCGATTATTTTCCACTCGAAACACTGTCAGGGAAACAGGTCAAACATATAATTCAGATGTATAACCAACCCACAAACATGGTGGCATAGCTTTCATTAGAAATAATTGTGATACTGAGTGTACAATGCAATGTAAAAGCAACGTGGTCACAAACCACAAATTCACTCATATCTCCCAAACCACGCAAAATTGAGCGTTTCTGCAACACAGGATATGATGACAATCTAATCGGTTCGCCGCTTATCAAAATTCCCGACACAATAGAATATCTAACGGGGGGTCAATCCAGACGTCACGTTAAAGGTACTGCATCAGAATTAGACAACTAGTCTCAATTTTACGCCTTGTGTTATTCGCCCATTTCTTTGCTCTGTACTGCACCAATTAAACTCCAGTTTGTGACTTTGCATGTACTAATACCATCAGCCGAAGGCAGATTGTGATCGCTTTAATACTGTTGTAAATCCATAAATTTGGTTTCTCATCTCATGAATATGAACTGCCTACTGCAACCAGTACGAGGTTTTTTCCTTATTACCCTCGTGGAAGGTTTCAATCCGAATACGATTTTTAGAGCCATTCGAAATCTCCAATTCCCAGTATCAAACAGGAATATGTATTCCACCATGAAAATTCAGACGGAATCATTTTCGGAACGCAAAATCGATTACGAAAGCCGACGTCACACTTTTATCGGAAAGAAGGCGGAACATTTTTACCAACAAAAGCGCGAACATGAACAGTTTTCACGTTCCGTTCAACTCAACTCAGTTCAGTTCAGTTCACAGGACCTGACGGTTGGCGGCCTAGTAATCCAGTTTCTTGCGCTGGTATGCGACAGCTTTCCGCGCTTTGATTGAGGATCCCTTATCAAGCTTCGTCTGCCTGATACCCGTAACCTTAAAAAACAATGGCAGTCTTGCACGTGAGGAAAATGAAAAAGAATTAGAGAACCAGAAAACAACTTGCCTGCATGTTCGTTAATAAAATGGAGACAATCGTACTGAGATAATCACACATACGTACACATCCGTACGATCTTATTTTGAAACAACCACTAATATGCATGTGGTACCCTGGCTATATGTTACACTTACACGTAACTGCGACATTTCTCTGACATTGTTTGTGCGGTACAAAGAGAGATAATACTACTCCTCCTGCACACTGAAAAGAGGGTTTGCAGACTGAGTACTCACATGGCAGCTTACTGTCGTTGTGGACAAAAAAGAGGTAAGTTAAGAACGAACGACATGGTTGGGGCTGGCTCAATCCATTTGAAACCTCCGATTACTCAATGGCGACACATGAGCACACTAATACTGAGATAGTCTGACGTAAATTTCTAAGCGACAAGGGGAAGGGAGTAGAATTTTACAGCCCCCATCTCCCACTGCTTCACCCGGTATCACCAATTTTTTAGCCTTCGGAATGGAAGCATGCGCTCGCCGTATTATTTATTTATTTATTTGTTGGAAAAGTAATATTAATTCCATCCGGATGGTTTTCACGTCATTACCTCTCTATTCCGGCCAAAGGTCTCTTTTGGTAACCTGTTACTTATGGCCCTTGTTGTCCTTTCTTTTAAATAGCCGGAGATCTTATAAAATATAGTTGAGTGCCAATGGAAGTGACGTTTTTGTCAGCGCTATCTTGCTGTATGGTTTGCATCTGCCAGTCAGTCATATCAAGGAGCCGTCATGAGTTTTCCAAAAACTGAGAAGAGATTGATATTAAATGAACAAGGAAAAAAAGAAAATGAAAGTTTCCTATGGATGACATTATCCGATTTAAACCTGAAACTGCAGTGTTGCTTAATTGAAGAGTATGAGGGTTTGGATTCCAGGATGGAAATGTGAACGTGTGATGTAAGGCTATAGCTTTTAATGACCGGGAGTGATAATCCCGACAGTCTACCTTTTGAGTATCCGCGCGAATGATGGCCACGTTGCAGACCCTCTTTTCGAGCTGTGCACTACAGCACTTTTTTACGAACAAATAGTACGGAAGGCCTTAACGTTATTACACACTTTAGAAATAATAAAAAAAATAATTTTAGCAGATAAGTAATATTTGCATATACGTATACATAAAATTTTCACACTCGTGCCTGCATATAAACGTCTACCTACTTCTAGATAAAGCTACATACAGCATAGTTGTGTACACACGGTATATATACAGAGATATGACACACACCAATTCTATACCGGGTCAGGAAACACTCGGTTCCAAACCTGGTCAAACTTACACTTGAATACTTCGGCCGTTGAAGCTTCCAGAGTATACGATAGGAGCTTGTTCCACGCGTTCACCACTCTGTGAGAGAGGAATGAAGCGCGGACACCCCTGTTTGCTTCCGGTTTATGGGCCATCATATGGTGCCCTCTGAGTTGAGGCATCTTCATCGGCTGAAAACACGTACTGGCTGGTACATCGGTAAGACCAACTAGGATCTTGAAAGCTTCTATCAAGTCTCCACGAAGTATTCTTCGCCCGAGAAGAAATAAATTGAAAGTTTTTGACCTGTTAACATAGTCTAAGGGCTTCATGTCCCGTATCAACCTAGTGGCTAACCTTTGAACACCTTCAAGGCATTATTTGTCTTTTTATAGGTTTGGACTCCAGGCCTGGATACAATACTCCACATGGGGCCTAACAAACGTTTTGTGAAGCGGAATCGCTACTCTCGGCTTTCTGGATGAGATGGTTCTCATGAGCTGGAAAAGCGAACCTCTTGCTTTCTTAGCAGCTAAAGAGCACTGCGGCATGGGTTTAAAGTCACTCTGGGTTATAACCTCAAGGTCTCCAGCTTCAGTGACGTGCTTCGGCGTGCTCGGGTTATCTGAGTTGGGAAGCTGTCTCTGAGTAGCTCTGTTACTATCTTTAATCAGATGCAGATACTTTCCTGGGTTGGGGGTAAATCCCATTTTGCTGATCAGCGGGATAGCCTTAGTAAGTTAGATTGGACAAGATTCAGATTTGAACTTCCGACAATTTTCAAATCATCAGCAAACATATAACTCGGAGGTGGTAAGGATATAGTCGAGTCATTGATGTAAACTAGAAACAGTAGAGGTCCGAGTACTAACCCTTGTAACACTCCGCTGAACACAGGGTATACTTGTGAGATGGAGTCACCGACAGTGACTCTGAACCTTCTGTTGCAGAGTAAATCCGCTATCGATCGAATGATGATCGACGCTATCTGGTAATGTTCTAGTCCCAGCAGTAGCAATCGACGATTTACGGAGTCAAATGCTTTACTGAAGTCCAGATAACGTACTTCCACAGGTTCGCCTCTGTCCAATCATTGTGTTGTTCCATCCAGAAAACATAACCGGTTGGTGAGACAAGACCTTTTCTTAACGAATCCATGTTGGTTCGCATCCAACAGCTTGCTCTCGATTAGATGCTTGGCAATTTTGCTCCTACCAGCTGATTCGCACACTTTCAGTGGAATGCAAGCGAGGCTCACTGGTCGATAGTTACCAGTTGCCTCTTTGCTCCCATCCTTGTGCAGAGCTGTGACATTTGCTTCACGCCAATCCTGGACCATTCTACTTTCTTTGATAGATTGGTTGAGCAGATTGGTTACTAGAACGACTGATACACTGGCTAACGGACGGATGATGGCCGCCCGAATGCCATCTGGTCCCAGGGCTTTATGAGTGTTCAACTACCGCAGTATGTTCACCATTGCATCAGGTGTGATATCTTCGTGAGTCATTTCTGCGATCGGCATAGAAGGTATGTCAACAGCATGGTTTCGCTGACAATACTTACGATGGACACCTGCGAAGTGCAACGTCAGATGTTCCATTTTCTCATGTGCACCGGTAAGTAGGTTGAAATCAGCGAGCTTCAGGCTACTTATCTCCCTGCGTATCTCTGGCTTAGCTGGGACATATGCGTAGTACCGTTATGAGTTGACTGTGGCATCTCAAGCAAGTGCTAATTCGTAGGCTGTTCGTGCATTCTGAAGTTCGAGTGTGCGGCCCCTTTCGCGAAGGTAGTGTATAAATCCCTTTTGGCCAGTTTTTTAAAGTTAATCCGGCCCTGCTTTTTCTTCTGTGTGCCTTGTCCATTCTAGCTGTCCACCAACGCGGTTTGCTCTTTGGGTGGCGACTGGTCATCGCAGCGTGTTTTTCTGTAGGAATGTGTAGATTTTTTACTTATCTCCCAAACCTCGTTCTCCGTTCCTGAGGGATGGCTCCACTCCGGATACTGCATCTAGGATCAATCTGTCGATTTTAACTCTCCCGAGGTTGCGTGTTAATTTGAAAGGTACCGACTGCCATCTGATACAGAACGCGAAAGTGGTAGACACGTGGTCACTTTTCCCAAGATGAGCACCCATCTTAAGTGAAGTAACCTGATTTTCGTGTCTGCTTACCACTAGGCAAGCAGTGAGGGGACATGCCCTAGTCTAGAACGCGAGTTGCGTCTCACGTGCAGAATCAACACGCCGTCATGGAGGAATCCCTACAAGTCTGCTCCGAAACGTCCTGCAGAGGCTGATTCCTCCTCCCAGTCGATGTCAGCAGCGTTGAAGTCTCCAAGAATTAGCGGAGTATGGTTTAGCATTGATGACCCTCAAAAGAGATTAGCTTCGCATCCTCCATGGTTTGCGACATTGGACTACCGTAGATACACACGATTGAGATGGTCTGTGTGCTCGACTTCACCACATTTTCTATTAGTTGAATGTTCGGTGTGCTGACAGAGAAGCCCTGCAGCTGCACATATCTTTCGGCAGTTAAAAGTAAAACCTCTTCCTGCTTCCGGTCTGGTCTACCTTGCCTGTAGTTCCTATATCCTACCGGACACAGCCCCTCGTACTGCGTATTCATCCTGAGCCAAGATTTCTCAATGGCAATCACGCCGTAACCACCAGCTACGGCGAGTAATTCACCCCATTCTTTGCTTATGTTGCAGGCATTTGTGTAATAGGTCTTCACACGCTGGGGCCTCAACCGATCGGGTCTTTTATATTGAGGTGGAGAGCCCTCGGGGACTGTACCCGAGGGCGGATTACTTTTTTCGCCGGCGACGGATTGCACGTTTGTGATGCTCTATTAAGGTCTCTAAGATACGCGGGAGGAATCTGTATACTCGTGTGGGGCTCGTTCGTAACAGGAGAAAGAGCCAACTGGATGTAACGACCGGTGTACCGTGCCTTCGGCCTGTGCAGGGAATGGACATCTTTTGGAGAAGCAGGAGTTGAAGCCTCTGGAACAATTTCGTATTTGTTATTTGTCTTAGTTTTATGTCCAGTGATCTCGCGAGCAGCTGATCCCGATGGAAAGGGTGAACGAGTTCCAAAGCTACCGGTCTTGTTTCCCCTGATACGTTGGTCGCCTGGTTCCACTCTCCCACTCGAAACACTACCTATTATGATATCTCCTGATAATCCCCACATTAGAAATATAGTTGACAGACGGTGTCTCAGCCCAGATGCTCGTTGTTTTCCGTCTTTCAAGTGTGGTTGGGGAATACTATATATTAAAACTTTCCTCCTTCTGCCGACAGCTGCCTCGTACTTGTTTGCCAGGTGGGTCAGCCCCATACAAAGCAATTCGCTGTTCACTCTCATCTTAGCCAGCTGCGAAATGTGTTCCTCAATGAGCGTCAGCAGTGTAGTTGCAGTTGGTGGTATAGAAGAAGAATCTGTATCTACGGCTGTAAACTCAGTCGCAGATGGAAGGTGTGTTTTCGACCTTATATCGGTGCCCTTAGGCTGAGATCTAGCCGTACAAGTATTTCGAAAAGAGCGCGTGGACCGCGCGGTACACGTTTTTCTTTATTTTCTCCTAAAACTCCTACTGGTTGATAAGCTGGTTACGGTTCGTAAAGGTGAGTAACTGATGGTCGAGCCTGGTGACTCAGCACCCACTTCAACTGACGAAGGCATTTTTTCGACATGCCTGTCTTACATTTAGGCATGATTTCTACTGATGTTGTTGGGAGGTGCAAGCGATGGTCAGTAACAACGTCGTCGGACGCGGTGGCTGCACTAACAGCGAACACCGAGTTACTAGTAGCGTCTATTGATCTACTAGGCAGCCGCCTAGATGATCCACACTTATCCCAATTTAGTTGGACACAGTCTAGATCGGTCGCACTCAGAACTCGGTAAACCTTCAAGGAGGCGCCAAGGCAAGGAATGCGGAACCAAGCGTCACAACCGGAACACAAAAGAGCGTGGTCCCTCGCGCGAACAGGCTTAGAACACAAACTACACACAGACCCTTTCAAAATGTGGGCAAGATATTCACCAAGGCAGATGGGAAGAGAAAAGGAGATAAGATACAGTGAACACTAGGTGGGTAGTGGTGGTGCCCGCTTAACGCGGCTAATAACGTCAATTTCAGAAATTCAAAATAACGCGAGATTGCCTAACCATGTTGAGGAACGTGACGAACTAAATAGTGACCAGAATTGAACACCGCAACCGAATTAAATTATACTACAGTAGTTGAGACGAAAAGAAAAACCCAGTACGATGTTTGAAAATGAATACGACACGGAACAACCCGAATCGGATTCGATTTTTCTCATAGCAACAAACCTATTATTTTCGATAAAATTTATATATTGGTCCCGTGCTATGCACTACAATATTCTATGAAAACTTTGAAAAACCTCGTTTCGCGCCCAAATGGCCGTTTTCAAAACGTCTCGGCCTTGAAGCACCATATCGGCGAACCACAAATTGCGTAAAAATGTTTCGTTTTCTTCCGACGAATGTATTGTAATTGATTTTGCGTTCTGGAAATGTTCAAATAGATATTCTGACGGCGGTATGCACACTTCCGTCCGACAGAAGCGTCCAGTTTCCGTGGTTTGGGAAACAGGCATAAATTGGTAATTCCCGACCACAGCGCATTTCACACGAAATATCAAATCGAAGTCTAGTCAGATCTCTGCCACTACATTTGTAGGTTACTCGTCTATTTGAATTACATGTTCAGTCTGTTTGCATGTGAGTATTCCAGGTGAAAAACGGTCGAGGAAATGCCGTCCCTAAAAGCGATTGCACATGACATTGCCATGTAGCTGTTTCTATCTGCGGCCCACCTGGAACGGTGTAAACATGAGTAATATGTCCTACTTTACCGTTGACAACCCGTGCATCGTCTAGTTTGTTCACTACCTACGTTGGAGGGTGGCTTTTCATTTGTTCACGGCACAAAGTTAACTTATCTGATGACTGGTGATCGTTATTCATCCGACGATAACACTGATTCTCACTTGTACCACTTAAACTACAACAGTTCGATCTTCGTGTCATGGATTTCTACGATTCTGATGATTGTTGGTCTATGTTCGCACTAGCTGCAGACATCACTGACGATTGTCAGTATGTTTTTCAAGTTTTTGCTCGCTCATATTCTATATTTAAGAGGCTGGAGCACCATCTTAGGAGCCCCAAAGATGTCAAACCACGGGTCACCACTTTGACCCAATGTTACTGACATTTCAGCGCCGAAAGACTGCACTGCTGCCGAAAGATATATTATTCACCCCGTTTGTACTTAACTTTTGGAACACCAATTACTCGGCCCCATGCTGAGAGTTTGTGAGGGGATGGAACTTTCATGTTAACTGCGGTGGACGGATGGAATCCATTCGATCATTAAAACAGATGTCACTATCCATGAAAAGCAAGTATCATCGTGTGCATCACTTCCCAAAAGTCTTAGTACTCGGTGGCATAGAAAGTGTACGGTTCAAATTCGAAAATTTTGTAAAAATCTCTTTTTGAACCCAAGTGGCCGTTTCCAACTCGTTTCGACCTTGAAACAATGTAACGGTTAGCTACATAATTGCTGTACTCTCCACACTGACTCACGTCTTTCAGCCTGTTTGTTTTTAATGTAACGGTTCTGAACTTTAGGGATCACAGGTTTACGGTCGAAAAGAGGAGAACCGGATCCTCTGTTTGGATAAACAGTTCATGGAAAAAGTTGCCTATAAACACTGTGAGGACATCGAACGTAGAAGTGTTAAACCAGAGGGCAGACATGTATTAGAAGAACCCGCTTCGAACGTCGTACTAATATGCAGTACCTCATTAGTCGTTCTCTTTGGAATAACTAGGATTTGTTGTTGAGGATAAGTGTTCAATTTCAATTTCAACTTCAAATCCAGGACTTGATGAAGGCCTGAGCCTGATGACGTCCTGATGCTTGACTGGTGAGCTCAGGAGATTGACCAGACTGCGTTTTTTGTCGATGCGGATGCTTTCGGTAGTGGTCTGATGGTAAAGGTAAAAGAAACAGATAACAACTCCAGGTTGCCATGAACAGCAAGAGCAAATCATTTTTCGGTCAGTAAGAAATGAGGAGAAGGTTGTTCCAACATTTGTCTTGCTCCGTTTCGAATACATCCAAGCTGGAAGCCTTCGCGATCTTTGCAGATAATTCGTTCCACGAGTTGACTACCCGGTTGGTGGAAAAGTTAAACCTAACTGCCAACCGTGATCTTGTTTTTTTGATCCTGAACCTGTCCTCTTAAATCCCTCTCCTGACGTATTACAAACAAACAGTCCAGGGGAATTGTGCCGATGTGACGGATAATCTTGTGCACTCCAATAAGGTGTGCTCTTACCCGCCGGCGTTCAGGCGAGAATAAGTTCAACGAGCTTAGTCGGTTTTGGTAACTTGCACCCTTCATACCTCATACCATACGTGTAGCGAGCTTTTGTACTTTTTCGAAGACAGCCATGCCCTTTTTTGGACGCGGTGACGACGCCTGGGCACAATATTCCAGATGAAGTCGAACTATGCCCCAGTATAGTGGAATGAACACCGTTGGACATGGGTTGGCGATCGCATATTTTAGTCTGTATATTGCTCTCCGTGCTTTTGTCGCGGCTGCAGCGCGCTGGGCGATTGCAGCAAATGTGCTAATGACCTGGATACCTGAGTCTCTTGTTTGCTGTTTTGTTGCAAGTTCGACTGTCTGTCCATGTGACCCTTGTGGTACTCCGCTTAACGGGGGACCCTCGTCTGACAGTACTCCTCTTACTCTCACACTGCACGATCTTCCAGCCAGGAACGTCTGTATCCACCTGCAGATTTTAGGGAAAATTCCAGTCTCTCGTAGTTTCCAGCCCAAAAGCCTGTAGTTGACAGAGTCGAAGGCTTTCTGGAAATCTAGGTAGTACACCTCGACCACTTTCCCTCTACCCAGCTTCTCCGTGACAGTGTCTAAGAACATCAGCAGATTGGTGAGACAAGATTTACCTTTAAGAAAGCCATGCTGAGATGCTTTGAAGAATTTCTGCTCGCAGAGAAATCAACAGATCTCGCGTAATATGCGCTCGAAAATTTTGCTGACGAAAGTAGTTTGGCCTACTGGTCCGTAATTTCCGGCCTCTGAAAGGTTACCATCTTTGAAGATGGGAATTACAGTGGCTTGTTTCCAGTCTCTCACAACTACCCCTGTTTCCAGTGTGAGATTGAACAGCTAGATAAAAGGCGACGCCAGTAATTCGATCAAAGATTTCAGGATAGCCGGGTGGACATAGTCGGGTCCTGCGAACTTTGTACTGTTTAGTTAGAATATTGCTGGCTCAACTTCATGGGGCGCAATATCCTGATCCACCATGGCGACACCCGCGGTGTTAGGGTGTGGTTCTGGTGCTCCATTGTCTGAGCGAAAAACACTTTGAAACTGTGCCATGGATGCGTCTGCTATGCCCTTGTCAGTCGTTATCTCTCTTTTATAAGAGAGTGAGGTCCCAGTTTCCTTTCTTAGGGAGGATCTGGTCTGAGCATAGCCGTAAGACCTCCTGAGATTCTTCTTAACGTCTCGTGCTAGGTTAAGGTCATAGATGAGACGAGCATTCCTCTTTATCTTGATTGCTCCGTTTCGGGCTTTTTTGTATATCATGAAGGTTTTAAACCCCTTTTGCCGAATATATGCCTTCCAGACCATATACTTGGGTTGGAAAGCTATTTTGACGCTTGGGTGGACACAGGGCTTCCGACCCCTTCCTCCGACTTGTTTCTGAGGGACGTTCCTCTCTGTAAGGGCCCGGAGGTTGTCAACGTAGTTTGTCCACAATCTATCGACGTCATGTGCAGAAACTCTTTCGTTCCAGGTCATTTTACCAGGCTCCAATATCAGTTTATTGTGGTCGATTCCATGAAAAGTTGCACTATGTGGGCCTGTTTTGCCAAAAGGGAAAACTCGAACGAGAAATATATCCTCATATGATCGCTCTTTCCGAGTGTTGCCGCAGTCAACATGTCCGCGACGTCAGCGTTATGGCGAATTAAGTCTAGCGTTGAGGCTATCTGCCCAGGTCGGGAGCTCGTGGCTGTGTTAGTGTGAAATTGTTGACTAGGATGAGTAATTTGTTATCTAATCATAACCGCCAGTTGACTGTAGGAGAATTAAAATCCCCCAAAACGAGAATGCGATAGTCTGATTGGCAAACCGACTAGAGTGATTTCAACAGTGCTTCGTCTTCTTCCGGTTGCGCACCCGGACTTTGATACACCCCGAAGACTATCAATGGGGGTTGACATGGGGAAGGCTGACGGCGGTTTGAATGCTCACGCAGCTGCAGTTGTAGTTTTCGGGTGACTACCTTATAGAGCTTTCGATCAACAATAGGCAACCGCCCCCAACGGCATTGCCACGATCACTGCGATACCACTGGAACCCACGCGCCCGATCACCCAAATCTATTTCTTCTTTGAGCCATGTTTCTGTGAGCAAGCAAATACCTACGGAGTGAATCACTGTTTGCAGCTCGTCTCTCTTATTAAGCAGGCTGCATACATTGTCCAGTATGTACTTCAGCCCCGGCGACCTGGCCTTCTGCCTACTCCGTGGTTTGTAGTATCTGATCCCTCGGAAGAAATCTCCGAAAGATAAGGTCGATTTTGGATATGAGGATATGATCCGGACCCATGTAAGGCAATTGTATAGTTCGCCGGTATGGTGTTTCAAGGCCGAAACGAGTTGGAAACGGCCATTTAGGCGCGAAAAAGGGATTTTTCAAATTTTTCATGAAATGGTAATGTGCATATTACGGGACAAATATATGGATTTAATCAAATATACTGGTGGTGCTGCAATGAGAAAAATCAGGTTTACCTGGAAGTTGCCCATATTCGCACTTTTGCTGGAAAAAATGTCACCATTTTTTCGATAAAAGCGTAATGTTGGCTTTCCTAATTTATTTTACGTTCTGAAAATGCTGCCATCAGAATTTGCGTGGTGGAATACATCTTTCCACTTTGCAGAAACGCTCGATTTCACGTGGTTTTGGAGATTTAGTAGATTTTGTAATTTTCTACCGCGTTGCGTTCAAATTGCGTTGTACACGAAATATCACAATCATTCCTAATGAAGACTGTGTCGCCACGGTTGTTGCTTAGTTATACGTCAGAA
>LUCH01007254.1:6435-25131 GCA_013368495.1 Paragonimus heterotremus
AGTCTTCTACTGATTTGTAAATCTGTTTCGGTCATGAACGTATCATCTTACTACCTGTCGATTGATGACAAATCTGTCGTGATGGCAGAATCCCTTGGGAAGATATCGTATTTTTCCTCTGTCCGTTTCAGTTCACTGACTCACACTGGTTCCCAATCTAGCATTGCATTTCAAGTGTTGAAACGCTTACAGAGGCGTGTGCGGACGGCCTGATCTTGTCGATCGTGGACCGTGGTGGCCGAAGCACTGAGTCAATGACCCGAGCGATTTGATCGGAAATGCGCGTACACTCCCACCCCGCACACAGCCAGCTAATCCGGCTGTGGTGTCGGCGGTTTATTGTGTCTACTCCCTCAATCAGCTAGGTTTAGGTATGTGCCCGATGGGTTGGTCTGGACTCCGGATTTCGTTGCCCGGTTTATACTTCCGGCACGCAGTGTATCTGAGTTCATAGGCTGCGATCAACTGTGACTGACGCTGATGACTTATCCAACGAAGCCACGATAATCTCCAGTAGTTTATAGATAATTTGTGAGTAAAAAATACCATCAATTTTGCCAAATTCATTGCCTTTGGGGTTGTCATCAATGCAGAAACTGAAGAGTTCACCGATAGTCAGACACGTTGATGTTGTTGGCAAAAATTACACAGACTTAGCAGTGTGAGGCCACATGTGGCTGTGAGTCATTCTATGGGTGATAGACCGACTGACAGTGTCAGTCTGACTGAACCTTGAGGGCAGTCTCGACAGTTCGTCCTTTACATTCCACACCCGCTTTTCCTGTCTCGTATGACGAAGAGGTTTTGGTCCATCTATTGCCGTAGTGAACAGTGAACTCCATTCACAGAGGTTAGGTTTATCGTCAACATTGTAATCTTAATAATGTTTGCTTTTCGTGGAATTTGGATGAATACACATAAACTGTTGAGGAGGAAACAGTAGATTAATGGTTCACACATTTCGAAAGGCATGGGTGTTCTAAAAGTCTGAGGGGGTACACGAATGAGATTCCTCGAATGCCCACGCTAGATAAGTTTCGTTGTAATGTAAGTAAGGATGTCGGAAAGGCATCATGCTTTTCTATAATAAACCGAAAGCAACGATATTCAAGTTTACCGTCACCCACCCTACCAACAGTTATCTTGAACCAACCACTACCGTGGATTTATTTCAGAATGTCATGTTTCTGCAAACGTCCTACCCGTGAATAGTTTTCTTGTTAGTGTGTCATACAAATTCACCCAAATTCCATCCTTTCCTTCACATCACACAACAACCGTTTGTCAAAATTGATTAATTTTGAACATCAGCGTTACTGAACAGATTAAAAATGGCAGAAACGCAGGCATGCTGTGACTTTATCAGATACTGATTACATAGCCGTCACAAATTGTAATTGATTGTAAAGAGTGTCGTTTTACCCAGACTCGATTGGTCGCCCATACCAATCAGACCTTACATCGAGAAGGGCGTGGGCAATCGAATATTTGCATTTTGCAATCCTGTTTCTAGTCTGACGTATGAATTCAAAGAGGACTATTTTGACAATATTGCAACGGGTCTCATTCAGGTAAGATACTTACAGTCCAGTTAGCGCGTTCCCACATCGCTCGAGGTTATGACGCGGATTCTCAGCCATTAATACAGCCGGGGTTCTACTTAAACGTCGCGTACATTCCTGTCTGGTTCTGTCCGTTTGACTGACGTTTAGTGTTATGGAGTTTCGTCTGTCTTTTCTTAGCTGTTGAACCCATCACACACAGTGGTGACTCGCTAGATCCCTAGTGTTCTCCGTTATCCAGTCGCTTCGGGCTTTAACCATATCCTACGGCTACGTTGACATCTTTAATAAAAAGCGGAGATAATTGCTTCTCCGACTGCTTCACCCATCACTTTTGCTGCTATGATCTGTTTACTACTTCACCTATAGATAATTCTACCCTGTTACAGCTGTTTTCGAGTTAGGCGAATTTGGTCTATTCCTGATTGTGCGACCTCTTCGGGATAGTTATTATCCTAGTGACCGCGTCGGTTTGACATATTGTGTATGCAATCTGAGCTTGAATTAAGATAGACCTCAACACTAATGTTCATTTAACGATTATTTCCACGCTTACTGTAATTTGTGACGTTTTCTGTTTGTTGTAGTTAGTGGATATCGCATATGGATGAGCGTTCTAATGACCGGCTTCTTGGTTGTCGCTTACACATGTCTGGTGAGTATTGTGACACTTTTTTCTGTTCATGTTAACCAATGACCAATTGGATCTAAGCTAATTTAAACAGAATTTTATTTCTAACATTAGTTTCTGCCAAAGCTGGTTGCTTAAGAAAGAAGGGCGGTTGACCTCTAGTAGTTGGTTCTTAGGCATAGGCTCCTGGTTCTTAAATGACGGGAACTGCCGTCAGAATGCACCAACTTAACGGTACTTGTCATTTATCTATTCGGTAAAACTGTACAAAATTCCATGATAATTTTACTCATATACAGGGTAAGCCAGTTTGGAACCAACATGGAGTAGACAGTATGTACAATTCTCCTGTTTCGTACCTATTACTTATAAACGGAGATTAATGAAAACGTTGTTTCACAGATTTGCACTGCAGATCGATTGGGGAAAGAAGAGTTTATTAAGAAAACGCTGGTGGATAACGGCTATTCTGAAAAGTCTTTGGATATTCACAGTAAGATGAAAAAACAAAAGTGGTAAGCTGCAGTGAGTAGAAAAGAACATATTTCTACCAATCCAATTCAAAGATGACCACCTGACCAACAACATTAGTCGCAAATTGATGTCGGCTTTGAAACGCACTTACCCAGTTGTCCAAATGAGCGTTCTGTTAAGCAGCAGGGTTTTGGCTCTCCATAGCGGTGATACATACTTAACCGACCAGTCTGTCTCCCACGTAA
Organism: Paragonimus heterotremus; assembly: GCA_013368495.1. Taxonomy (NCBI): domain Eukaryota; kingdom Metazoa; phylum Platyhelminthes; class Trematoda; order Plagiorchiida; family Troglotrematidae; genus Paragonimus; species Paragonimus heterotremus. The sequence goes on from LUCH01007254.1 coordinate 9,348, forward strand.
TATACCAGTTCAACCGTAGTTACAATGACGTCTGTATATGCAGAACAGATCGGCGCTTGTATCCGCGTATGACGGAGCACATTCCTAAGTGGTTATCAACTGCAATCTCAAAAAGCGACCTACTGACTGTAACAAGCTCGAAAACTCAGGTCTCATCGGTCGCCAAACACATCTTAGCAACCGATCACCTAGTTGACCCCGTCAAATCGTTCAACATATTGTTTGGTAATCGCAACCCGAAAGTGCTAACGACTAGTGCGACAATGCTAATTCGAAAACATTCGCCAGTTTTATGTGCAAAGTAGGCGCTGATGCAATCAATCTCGTTGCCGTGGGATTGATTGCACTGTTAGCACGCAAAAGGCCAAAAATATGAGTGGTTCCTTCAGTTGTTGTCGCTATGTCCAATCTGTGTACAATTTATTGCTTTTACTTTGCGATTGATAGGAGTAAGTAGAAACGTTAACATCTCGCGAAGGTGTTGGAGAACAATGTAGCTCGATTAGATCAACCGCTCTAAATGAACAGTCCACGTTACCATCGATGACAAATCTATCTGCTGGAGGACGGACACTGAACAAGCTATGCCGGTTTCACACTTTGTGTGCATCCAAATAATTTTTGGTCGTCCCCGACAAAGACTATAAACCCAAAATTTCAACCCGCGAACAGCAGATAAGTCAAGTATTTAATGACTGTGTTCTTCATTTCATCAGATCATAATTAGTGTTTCTAGCGGTTGTCGATGCGGTAACCAATGTAGCCCAGTAATTTCTCCATCTGTAACACCTTCGGACCGTAAACCCAATTTCGTAATCAGTTTTTCTCTTTTTGATGACTTACTGTACATTTTATCCATCACCCCTGTATATGAGCTCGTGTGAAGGGACGTGACATGAAAACACTCTCGACCCGCTGAATGTGCTGTATTTATCGCCAGGTTTCTTCCTTAAAGATCAGCATGGAGAGAGCGGTTCGGTTAGGTTGAGTCGGATGAAGCTATGAAGGTCATACACATTGTCGAATAAGAACCGATGGATGGATGAATAACTAGCATCGAACAAAAGTAATTGCCGGTTTCTGAGGCGCCCGATGCACAACCCAATCGCGGCAGGCACTCAAGATGAACACATTTCATCAGTGCACGCAAAACAGTGGTGTAGCGCATTTGAACCACTATAGTGCGGTTTAAGTGCATATCTAATCCGCACAATCTGACGATTGGTTTTGTCTCTAGAACCTTTGTCCGTGTGGGTGTTTTCCTATCATCCTCAATCTACATGTAAGGTCAACCATACTCCCATACCCACAAAGCAGATAAGGTCAAGTTCGTCAACTTACGATTCGTTTTATTTAACTCCGAATTTTTAGATGCAGGTTCGAGTGTGTCAACGGCAAAATTGGACACCTGTTAAACTATGTGCAGCTGACTTTCGCCAAAGCATGTTATGTAAATAGACGATGTATGTTTACTTCAACGTATAAAGTCGTCTGATAAGCTACCAGATTCTGGGTGAATGGACGGAGTACATAAGCTGGTGCAGACCATTTGCCAGGGGCAGAGAGTTAACCGTACGAATGGACATGTAAATATGAACGTTCTGGAAACAACAATCGGTTACTAAGCACGGATGTGACAGAATATATCGTGCGTTCTGCTGATACTGATTATTGATTCTTGTATTCTTCATCCTCTTGAGAAGTATACAGACTATTCTGTTCGAACTTCTACAAAATCAGTTACCAAGCTGAATGAACTTAGTTTAAGCCCGGATGAATATCTGGCCAGCTTCGACATTGTTTCGTTATTCACCACAATTCCAGTAAGAGAAAGTACGGAAATCATTCGTCACCCTCTTGAAACAGAAGCCCGTCTGGCTGGACGAACTGGTTTATCAGTTGATGAAGTTGTAGAAGCTATGGAGCTGTGCTTACTCTCCACCTTCTTAAAATTCAAAAGAGCTGTCTGTTCATGAACAGACAGAATAGCACTGAGCTCGCGTATCTCCCTAACGGTTGCTAACTTGTTCATACGGGGTTTAGAGGACAAATTGCTGCCAACTTTCCTGATCCACCTAGAATTTGGTGGAATTGTGACTTTGACACGCTGGTGGTGGTAAGTACTAAAGTCAATGATAAATGCATGGAACAAGTTTACGATTGAACGTGAACCAGTGGACCATGAGCTGAGTTCTCTATACTGTAGAATTCGCCGAATAGCCTACGGTAAGCTAGACACAAGCGTGTACAGAAAGGACACCCATTGTAATCGGTAACTTTCCTTTGGCTAAGCACACCCCATGTGTACCAGGAAAGCAGATGCATTCAGTGTGTTTCACGTGGCCTTGTTCCGAGGATAGGCGATCGAAATAATATAAGATTGTCAAATCAACACTGAAAGCTAGTGGTTACTGTAACGAAAGTTTACGTCCAATTTGGCAGCTATCTTATAACAAGATCAACGAGTCTAGGAATTGGCTGTGAACTGCCGCTATTCCGTACAGAAGGAACACTTCGGAGGAACTTAGACGAGTCCTCAATCAACACAACGTCAGTGGCATTTAAAGCCAAAAACACATTAAGAAATGAGTTAGAACACTTAGAAGACAAACGAACGGTTCTGTCTACCGAATCAGTTGTAAGAAGTGTTAAATATCCTAAATTGAACAGACCGCCCGGCAGCTGCAAGTGCGTAACAAAGAACACTTATGGTGTAGTAAGAAGCCTCCTACAGACGCTCAACAACTCTGAAAATTAGGACATGATTCGGCTATCCCAGCACACACAGTCCTCAACCAATATTAAGTTGATTTCGACCATCCGATTGTGCTGAAAGGTGGCTTCCGTACCCATAAAGAACCTCTGCTGGTGGAAGCCTTGCAAATTGACAAGGCACCATAGACAGTGAACCGAACCGATGGTTTGAGACTGTCAGCACTTGGGTATGACTTACTGAATAGACAACAATGACAACATGTAAGAATGGTTTGAAGTATCTTCGTCACCCACCCTATCCCAAACGGTCTACGCATATACAGATCGAACGCAGTTGCTGGTATCCGGTTCGGATTAGCATGCCACAGTGACCGAAGCCAAGGAACGCCTGCGCGCGCTGCACCACTTGCGGTCCTATTTACACACAACGTATCCGGTGTAAATCTGAAGGAATAAGATCAGTAGGTGTGTGAGTGAGGTTCTTGTGTTCAGCCGGTCAATGCTAGTTAGCCAATTGATAGGTTAGGTCGAAACTGAAACCCTATCTCTCAGGAAGTAAACAGACAGAGTAATTCCAACGGCAAGATCAACACTAGGGAAAAAATAGTGAAAATGTAATGCGAGAAATAGACAGGTATAGAGTACATGTTGAACACTGTAGACAGGATGCGAAGCAACAACAAAATTCAAGGTTGGACAGGAAGAAAACAGATAAAACATCCACCATGCAATGCACCAACAGTGCTAAAGAAAAAGAAGCACAGAGGGTCACAGACGTCCAGGTAAATGAAAAGGGGGAGCGTGTGGGTCGTCCAGTGACGAGGATCGTTGGTTGATGTGGACAAGAAAAAAGGTTATAACTGTTATAACCTACTTGACCGAAAAGTACTCGCTGTCTATTCGCTGACGGTGCATTATGAGTAAGCTGGTGACCTACTAACCCCAAACAATCAGCGCAATCACGACCGCACACATCGCAACGCCACACAGTCATGTCACCACGACCTACAGCAGCAATGGCTCTTTTGCGTACCGCAAGTTTCTGTTCACGGCCACGCAATAATTACTCTCTGAACTTGCAGGCATCTTTACAGATCATACTACTTCAGACCCTCCAGTTCAACGCTAAGTCTTCCCAACATCTGAAATCAATGTTACGCCCTGAAAGACCTACCTGGATAACATCCTGGTATCTCCGCTTTTGACGGTCAGGATTTTGCTTACATGATTTCAGTTGTGAATACAGTAACTATTTTGGAATACGGCCATCGCCCATCCGACGGACGTGACCTAGCCAATGAAACTGATTCAGCATCAGCAGGGCTTTCATTTTCTCCATGATCCGCCCGCTGTAATAACTCAGCATCTCAGACACTACAAATGAAAATGGCTCAGATAACACGCGTTCCGTTTATACACTACCCACGTTTCACTGCCTTGCAGCAGTGTAGAAAGCATCATCAAGTGGTAGACACAGAGCTTAGTGCTCGGCTTCAACCTGCGGCTCTTCTAGACACGTCTTTCAAAACGTCCGAAAGCAGCACTAGCCTTTGTCACCCGAGCTCGTAACTTGCGGTCCGCATGGCAGTCACATATAAATTAAATCGATTTGGGGCTAGGACACAACCTTGCTTCACGCCAATGACAATGTCAGAATCATCACAAGTCGATCCACACGATTGCACCTTCGCCCTCATACAAACATGCAACAATCTAAACAAATTGACAGAATTATCTGGACATCCAAACTTACCAAGCACCGTTTGCACCGCATCGCGGCTCATGGAAACAAAGGCCTTGGTGAGGTCTACGAAAAGGGCATACAAAGGCTAGTTTCGTTTCCTGCATTTCTCCAGAATTTGTCGAGCAGCGAACACCAGGTGGGTCGAACTCCGACTTGCGCGGAATCCACCTTGCTCCTTAGGAATATTGACTTTCAAGCCTTCCCTATTCAGCCGGTTCGGAAGGATTCTTGCAAGCATCTTACCTAAGCAGCTCAACAAACTAACGCCCCGATAGCTATCTGGGGCTTGCTTGCTACCCTTAACTTCGGACAAAGTTGCGATAAGCGCATCCTTGGGATCTTATAACGTTTATTCCTGCTCCAAAATGGAGTGAACCATCAAAGGTAAAGCGCATTCCAATGCTGGTCTGTCATTCCTCAGTACTTCACCCGGCAATCCATCCTCGAACAACAGTCTTTCCATTGTGCAGTTGTCTAATCGCTGTTTGCACCTGTGACAGATCCGGGGCGAGAGCAAATGGAGATTTAATGACCCGCTGCGGCAGGCTGTTCAAGGTCACCTAATCAATGGTAGCAGGGCGGTTTAATAATCTACTGAAGATGATGTCCTTAGGCTGGGTGGCCGAACAGCCGGCGTCCACGTCAACCAGTGTTTTGGTAGACTGAACAGATGGACTGAAAATGACCCTAAGCGAATCGTAGAGCTGCTTGTGTCGTCAGCGACCGGTGTAGCCCTGTATCCGTTCGCTCTGGTTCCTCCACCAGTCATCTTTGATTCCGGGAACATGTTCGTCCGCTTGACGGAGAGTACTCCGGAATGTCGCTCTCTTGTCTTCATTGTCCGGATCCATTGTGTAAGCGGCAAACGCCGCATTCTTCCTTCTTACCAGACTGAATATAACCGCGTTGTTGTCGCCGAACCAGTCCGGACGTTTCCAACACACGGTTGGCGGCATCCGATCCAGGCTAGCCTGTCACAGTGACCGAAGCCAGAGGACGCGTACGCCTAACTGTCACCACAAGTGGCTTGCGCTGCACCACTTGCGGTTCCACTCATACATCACGTATCCGTTGTAAATCAGAAGGAATAAGATCAGTAGGTGTATGAGTGATACGAAGGCACACACACTCAAGCACTCAATAGCTATCTATCCCTATCCGCACCTGGGATCTTCACTTTGTAACCTCAGTTAAACCGCAAACCTATACATCCTAGATACATCTTTTCTACGCACTGCACGTTAAAAAAGCAGCACATATCAGTTGATGACTGCTTCATATGAAGCTTGTATAATGTGAATTTTCTGATTTAAATCGTTTGATAAGGACCTTCCGAGAGGATCGAAACTGCGAAGCCTATAACTCTTCTGGTTTTGGCTTAACCAAGGCACTGCTTAATAACGAGCTATCATTTAATTTGGTTGGGAAGATGAAGGAACCCTTATGCGACGTGGCACTGGGTTCACATTAGTTTTGATAAGAGCCTTTGCAGGCGGTTCACTGTTTGTCTTTCTATCCCCCCTCCAGTACTGATGGTGCGAGCTTTAGATGCCAACCTGTTGGCGTGATCTCTTGTGTTCTTTTAGTGTCGTGCTTAGGTGTGTTTCTGACTATCTATCGACTGGCTGGCAAACTGACTAATCGATCTTGCGCACATGTGTGTATGTGCCTGTGAAATCATCGGACAGTTTTGCCCCACATACCACATGGGTACACCGCTGCATTCGCCTGGACTATCCTGGCATTTTTTTTCTGACGATACTCATGTGTATCTACACGAACATACATGTTTCATGTTGTGACGTTGTGTGCTCGCGACATGATTGGGACTGCGACGTACTGACTGCGTTTTGAACCAAGGACACCACAGTCTGCACGCAAGTAATGTCTGTCCCACTGTCAAGTTTAGGTATTGTACAGCGGGTTTTCAGCTGCATGCTGATCAACTGGTGACGGTTTCTGAATTATGGGGCTGACGGACGTCGATAAAGCGTAGGTGATTTTGTTGAATTTTTTAAGGCCGAGTTTGTGAAGTATGTGTAATGAGTTCAATCGTAGCCAGCTAGGGAAGCGAAAACCGACCATGCAATAATGAAATCCGCCTGTTATTCACGCTACACTACTGGGTTCAAGTAAACATGAAGTTACTGGTTTCTGTCGTTAGTTTCATCAGTGCTAGTTATGTGCATGAGACGGAGTGGATCGCAGCGCCCCATTCATGTGCGATTCGTTGGAGAGAGTGTACTTTACCTCACTGTTCGTCCTTAACTGATGTTCAATTCCAGCAGGGCAGCGTAGAACTGAGCGTTGGAGTGTTTTGTGGACAAGTTGTTGTGACTGGCTTTCTCTCCCCCTTTAGTCACACTGGCTGAAAAGAGTTCAATTACGGTTTCGATTTTGGAAGATTGTGATGAGTGTTTCTCTCTTGTTAGACATAGTCGAAAATGGATTAACTGAAATCCGTTTGTATTCTGGAAATTGTATGTTCTTCTAAACGAATGATTTTCAAATCGGCTGTTGAGTTGGAGAATATCTTCGCTAATTATCGTACGAATGGCTTTGTGTTTTAGACCACTGATTGGGAGCAAAACAAATGACATGTGACCTGTGACAGCGTAATTTGCATGAGGCTAAGTTGGATCTTTTTTTCATTTCGGTCATTGAAACGGTGGTGAATGTCAAATGTCAGTTCCACAAAACAGGTTTCGTATGTAATATGTAACCTATCCAGTCACATTAATAAGGTGAACCGCAGTGACTAGGCGTGTACCGTACACACTTGAAATTTCTGCTATGTGGACGAAACGATGACGGTGTCAGGTTGTCATGACCACATTTTGACTGTTTTCCAACTGCAACTTTTATGATGAAGGGGTGCGTGAAGACAGCACACCCCAAACATGTTTTTTAAAGATGATCCAATTTCACTTAGCGTTTGGACGGGGTCGGTTGTTGGTTTATGATTCCTAAAAATAATCCAAACTCACCTACCGAGGTCAGAATTTATTACGCTTGTATGTGCACAAATCCCAAGTTATCTTAACTTGAATAGCGACGGACAGTTATGTTAGTACCATGAGGTCAATATCCACAACCATGTTAGACACTCGGAGAGATAATTTAACTTCTCCGGCCACTTCATCATTCAAGCTTCGCTGAAAGCAGTCACTTGTTTACAAGAATTGAATTATCTTAAACGAAGAACATTTTGTTCACTTCTCGCAAACTTACGTGTCAACTATAAAGCTGAAACGACGCTTGAAACATAACCGAAGAGAACACTCTTTTAAAGTCCGAGTGCGTCCAATCTGGACCGGTTGATTACAGTCTGTGGTAACTGCACTATCGGTAGCCGAATTTAAGCTTTGACTTGGCGTAATATCTGAGACACCAAACTCAGTGTTCAGATAACATGATCATCAGAATCATCGCGATAGACTGAGGCTATTATCGACCTCTCACTGTTGATGTTAGCCGGCTGTCGTTTGCAGTGTTTCTCAGTGGGATTGTGGTATGGTTGCTTAGTAGTAGTTGTTTTTCTATTCTGATTAGTATCTTGCGACCACCCCCTTCACAATCATTCTATTACTCACTTTCTGAAATTTAAACCCTCTTCTGATTCATCCTTCCTATCTAAGCAGCTCAACACAGAATCAGATATGCGTGAGCCTTCTCAGTTCCTTTTAGTTTGTAAATCTCTCAACAATTCTATGAATCACCACATTTAAACGGTCCGCCAGGTGCAATGATCCACCTAGTGAGCCTGGGACGTATTGTGAATGGCATGTGACAGCCCGATTTAAGTCATCCGACTACAAACGTTTACAAACCGACAAACTGAGAAAAACATGATGTTACGAACGAATTGTAATACTTAACGTTTCAGTCGCATTCAAAGGTGGCTGAAAAGTAGATTGCTACAATTTGCTCTTCACGTCCCCTTCTCCTCATTTCGTTGATTACAAATATGCCCACTCGTTTTTTTCCTGTTACGTTCGCAACTGATTCTGTATGACCTTGGAGTCAATTGGTAACACGTAGTCCATACATCACGTTTCATTCCCAACGTTTAATTAACATTAACAAATCAACCCGTCCAGGTATCAAAGATTGAACTAATAGCTTAATACGGTACTGAATAGAATACTAGTAAATAAGGTGAACGTAGAAAACTTTGGCTGTGCAGAACTATTAAGTCAAATGACATTTAGTGTCAAACGAACACTGAACAGTATGACCAACGCAGTCTAAAATAATGCGTCAGTCTGACCGAAAACAGTCATAATATCAGATGGAAGATACACCAAAGACATTTTAGCTTTTATATCGATAAGAAACATAGTCGAGGCATACTTAACAGAAGCGAGCGGCGTAAAGTGATAGGTCAACAGGAAACAGAAAATAGCCTCAGAGACTGGCAAGACTCATTGAACTGTCCAAAACTAAACAGCTCCTGCAGCCAATAGGAAAATGCCATTGATATGATAAAACAATAATGGACGGAAAGTTATAGTTCATGTAGGGGACCGATGACAAGGCAAAGTAATGCGCATGGATGAATTAACGTCAATTACACAGCATGGAAAATTTCACGAAAATGACTGTTGAATCACATAAGAAAATCATGACGAACAATTGTTTCCGATAATTCACCATCAGATCAATAGAATCATATAGGTTGAGTGGAATTAAAACAGTATGTGGACAACATAAAGGGGTTTATTAGAATGTCAGTGGACTAATCTATGGATGGCTGGATATTTTGTAACGCTACCCGATCCAGTGACATTTTTTGAAACTTCCTCGTGTTGTTTACATACCGTTTTGATTTTCGACGAACCTTCATAATTGTATTGATCTGATGATGAATCGTCGAAAATAACTGTTTGTCAGAGTTTTTTCTAGACGAAATTGTTCATCTATAAAGAGCTTATCGTCTAGATTAGCCGAACATAACTGTTAAATCGCCTCGCTCGACTAGGGAGAACACGAGTCGGTAAGACACCAAGTAAAGAGTCTGTTGATCGGTTCGATGGTACAGGCATATAAGAGATGAATAACCAAAGGCAAACAATCAATAATTAACTGACTAGTCCGTAAGCTCTTGTACACCTGATTGGTTAGTTTCTTGCGTGACTTATCTGACGTAAGTTAGGACGCGTGATTGCGTAGGCGTGTAAGCACAAAACTGCCTGTCTGATTCTCATTTAACAAATTGTAAACTATGGAGGAAAATATGAGACCGAGTAAAACTTAAACTTAATCAATCACAGAGTTCAGTAACTTGCGCTTAGACAAGCACATCAGACGTCAGAAAATCAAAAATACGCCAACCAACACTGACAACGGATTGGAACGAATCCATCGTTGTCGTGTCCTCGATGCGGGTTGCTGTTCAACTCATTCTTAGGTAGTTGAGGTCAATTTTCCGACCTGTTCATTTAATCTGCAACAAATCTGTGTGCTGGAAGTAAAACAAAAATATGTGGCGGACTAACGTGACATGACAGTACAAACATAAACATTCAACTCACGCTACAGTCACTGGGCGATCTAGCACAGTCTCAAGGTCATTGCCTCCGATATACATCTTCCACCGTCGGCAGTTGCAATCCGACTAAAATGTACAACTAACTTGAACTTGATTATCGAGTTCACTAAACACAATCGCGAAGGAGATGATGCGCGTGCGGAAGAAAGTGTTTTAAGTGACCTCGAACTAAGTTAACCAAGTTATGTGCATTTGTAGAGCAGCTGGTGCAGGTCGTACATAGAAGTACTTCAAAGTATGAAACCATGGTACAACACCTTATACGTTCAATGTTTCTGACGTGTTAACAGTGAGCTTCGTTTTTATGTCTAGAACCTAATGAATTGAAAATCCACTAGAGAGATTAAGTCATGTAGCGATTAAAAGGGCTGTTAGTGGAGCTGCCAGTTCAGTGTTACAGCAAATGACCATTCGTTCGTCCAACATTCTCACCGTATTTGTTCGCCCGGTGTTCGATGAGGGTTTCTACTCCCCTTAGTGGCAAAATCTTACCAGGCTTTTGTTATATTATGCTTTGGACTGATTATAGAATAAGGTTGAAGGGTATAAACAATGAAGTTTAGTCAGTTCCACAGAAGGACTTCCGTGAGTATTAAATCAGGGACCTGCCCACGTAGACAGATCTGTCTTTCCAAAACAACTGTACAGTCCAACCGTTTGAGCATACACTTGAAATAAGGGGTGGATGTTCCATCCTGTTGAAATTAGGTTTTCCCTTATCGTTCAGATGATAATATCTGCAAGTGTTGATACAAAGAGCCTGAAAGATGTTCCGGGTAATTTGCTTCTGTCGAAAAATTAAGACCTGACAAGTGTAGTGTTGTGCATCCAAAATCACAAGGGTACCAACAAATTCAAGCTAGTACACGCAAGACTTTTTTGCGTCTACTAAATTCACTTCCCTTTGTTTACCCAATAAAGAAAAAGCTGCCTCATCGCTGAAAATGACGTTTTCTATCAACAATAATCACCGAATGATAGCGCCTTAGAGCTATTCGGAAAACTGTGAAGGCTTACGTCATTCAACTTCTTTAAGAGTCACAATGCAGAAAAAGGTACAAATTTAGTTCTAGTCGAGCCGGCACGCCACAAAATAAATAACCTGCTCATACAGTAATCAAGCAAAGTTACGAGTACAAATTTCCGAAGTTGAAAGAACGGTTAACTCAGTCTTCCTCCAGGTTTCTCTTAGTTATTCTTCTCTCGTTTAGTAAACTCACGGAACCTGTAGTGGAGAAACGTTGTTTGACTTTCGACATCTTCTAAACCGCGCGATTCATCCTCTCTGGAGTATGTCGCCTGGACTCAAGGCACGTACTCCGCGGGCTCAATCCAGAGGAATTTAACGGGGCTAACCGTTTCCATAACACCGTCAGTAAGCCCTACCATTCATGAGATTAAAATTTTCTACCACCCTCTCGAACTTAAACACCAGGCAAAAAGAATGCTGAGACAAACAAAATCTGGTCATCCGACCATGCAACCAATCGTACATCAGTGTGGCATCCATTTGATCTCATGCATACGCCCTGTGCTGATTGAACTAAGGGGAGGCACTTGATATAATAACTTCATTTGGTAAGTGTCCTTTCATGTTCATCTGAACCTAGTGGTACAACGTGAACAATACAGTGGGATGTCTGCATTAGACGGCTTTTTGCTCGCATGTATCTGCCGCACACATTCACCCGGAAATCCCTCACTCTAGTTGGCTTACTGTTTGCGCAATCTGATACGATCCAGTGCATATCTGGTCAATAAGACTGAGGACTACAGGTTGTCCTGTCCATTCTGACTGTCCAACTGCTCATGCAAACAGCGTTTTTGTTTATAACCAAAACCTTTAAGTGAAAGAGAATGCATGTGAACGTTCTGTTTTACCGTATGTTTCGGAACGATGACGGGTAGGTGCTGAAGATATCAGCAGACTCGCTGTGGTTGACCACCATTTTCTCCACCAGTTAGTCTACAACAAGTGGGATGATCACACGAGCAACGAGGCCGTTTACAAATGCCTATTTCGAAACGCTCGAGATATGTGACCAGTTGATGATTCAAGCACGTTGTGTAGTCCACAATGGTTAGGCCGCGTAATTCGCATGCCAGACGAGGGCTTGCCACACTCGACATTATATGCTGAGCCCAACCAACAGTTGGTTAAAACCTCGTGATTGTCAGGCGAACGCGTGGTCACGAAGTAACTGTTCCGTTGAGTGAATTGGGTTGGTGTTACCAGCCCGGTTGGGGTTCTCGTAATCACTCAGATAGCTGGCTACAGAAAAGCCATACATGGTGGCAGTGTGCCTCAGTCAGTAGCACACCTGCATTCACCATTCTCTAGTTCTTCCGCCTAGCCTTGTTTACTCCATTTTTATCTATCCCTGTTTTTTCCTTTTTCCTACTTCTTACAGATCATTTCACATTGTTGTGGTGACCGGTGGCCCGGATTACAGTACCGCCTGATCAGACTCATGATCGTTTTGAGCGAATGAGTGAATAAATAAACAAATTAAATACATAAATAAATGAAGCGTTGCACTTGATAGGGTTAAGTTAAGTGAGAATGGGGATTCACACTAGCTTAATTGAAAATACCGGTGTAATGTTGTTAGAGGGCGCAAGTGCTAACGAAACGGCCGGGGCGCATCACGTCATATCGATCGGTCGGCCCACCTCGAATTGCACGGACGTGGGTGATGATATGGCTCCACTCAGCCAATCAGATTGCAAGTGTGCGATCGAACGCACGTGCGCTATCTGGACTGTGCTTTCTCGAGTTGCTTTCTGATGTGCCCTGTAACGTGATCTGTTCTGACACCCTGACTGCTATATATGACACTTTCATTTGATTCGTTCTGTGTTTGTCGGCCATTTATGGTAATCGTTTCTTCCGATAAATTTAGAGCCTCTGTGGCCTACTTTTGTGTAGCTCTTCCAATAAACGGTGTTGCCGTGTCTCCTTTCGTTTCTCGGTTTTGGGTCGAGCGAGTGAACGTGCAACCAAGGCGATGAACCAATAAATATGTATTTTATTCACTGAGTATGTATAACTCTTCACCACATAAAAACAGTAGGTTTACCATGATCACACAAAATCACCATGAGTCCCTCGTTTCCTGTTTAATCTTACAGGGTGGTTTGCGTATCGGTCCGATTATGAACCTGTTACAAGTCGCAATCCTATTCGCCAGTTTGAGTGCAGTCACTGGCATTGGAATTCAGCATGCTGGAGGTATCACCCGACTGGTTCAACAAACTATGAACACAGGCCTATGGAACTTTCACAAGTGAAGCCTCATTATGTGTAACCATTGCAGATAATCCCGATTAATTTGGTTTGTTCAGTGTATCAGATGGCTGGACTCGTCTTTGATTTCCAAACAACGCTAGTCAAAGCAGATTGCAGTAGATCCACTGACTAATATCATCGTCGGTGTTAAGGGAAAAATGGCCCATCATAGTGGTCGAAATGTACGCTAGATTTAACAGTCACTGGGTCACAGGATCATTATTTTGCCTGAATACTTGGCTCACGCTCTTTCATATGTGTTTTATCTGTGGCGAAGAGTTGTCTAACATGAAATGTTACTGGGTTGCATAGATGGAAAAAACACTATTCTTAAACTTTTGAACATGAGTCTCTCTTGGAAAAACCTTCCTAGTGCCTTTTCCCCCGATATATTCTGTATTTTTATGTTTAGAATAAACATAATAAACTGTCCCTTGTACCAGAAGACACATAGCTTTTAAGTGGTGCGCGACCTCATTAGGAGCTTTGCAACAAAGGCTTCGTGTGTTACTGATGTCGCTGAAATCTATTGTACCCAAATCCAACTGAATTTCCTATGTGAACAGACCGAACTAGTTAACCTAAGTAAACAGCCCATCAGGGAAAACCCCGACTCCAAACTACGGCGGTAAATTTGTGCTGGACGGCTTCATCGCGTGAATAAATCATATCGATTGATCTCCCAATAACATTATGCGCATCCATAGTGCTCATTGTTGGCGACAGAATTGTCCATTGAATAAAAATGTACTTTCTTGGTGCATAGAAGAAGAGATCTATACACGTCATAAATTCAATAAGACGCGATATGTTTACACGGGTTCTACATCTCTGCTTGGGCCACAGGCCTAAACCGTCTACTGCAGCGGTATCGTGTTATCAACTACTATCTCTTGTTACTAAGATACCGTATAAACGATCACCAAATCAAACTTTGATTATAAATTCATCTGTACATGAAGTTTGCAGCACGGTGGCCGTACAGTGATAGCACCACACACTTGAATCTTGTAGCACATCCCGAAACGGTTTCTGTATACCAAAACTCAAACGGCTAAGAGTGCCAAAACACAATATTTGTCCTAGTTTGGCCAAACATTGAATTGTGTATAGTTTTTCAGACTGTGAACGAACGTACTCTAGCTTTTTTCGAGGTGCTAGATACACACGTTTGTAAACCATCGTATTCTGTTCAGAAGCAGATGATAATGAACTTAACACTTTCTTAGTAGTCCATTGTACAGGAACCGATTATTAATTATATTTCCATTTTTAATGCCTAATTTCCTCATTATCGAATTCGCGTTGGCTTTTCAAATCTGCCAATCGCGTTCAGACTACCCTTGCTACATTTTGCTCCCATGACCTGAATGATTCACAACATTCTGTTGAGTAGGGGGGGATTTTGATTTTCATGTAGATTGAACATCACCCACAATTGGTCGCAGCTGTCACATTCCCAAAATCTTCCCCATCGGCCCCTTCATTCAATTAATCTCACTTGATGGTCGATTTGTATAAGGATGGCATCTATATCACTTACTCATTTCTCAGTCCGCAATCATCTACCCTATTTCATTACCTACCTCGTCTATGAGTTCATTGCGAAAACTTTTAAATATGTCACACACGTCTCTAAAACTGAGTTATCACTACCAGCTGGATCAACTCAGTGTTGTGATCCAAGAACGCGGATGGCATAAAGGTTGTTTATTCAACAAAGAGCGTTTGAACAAGACCGGAAACAAAACCACTCATCTGCACGTGGTATCCGGCCTCAGACCGTCTCGGTTGCTGCAGACGTCAATGCTCAGTTTCTTTAAGTAGCAGCGATCATTTTCGGCGATGCTGCACTCCGATATTTCTTCCCGCATTTTTTCTGCGGCTTGTACGATGTCAAAACATATGCTCTGCTCCTACTACTGAATAGCCGCGGTATGAGTAGTATAGCACGATCGCTCGTCCTCACTACACTCCTCCACCCACAAACATTGTTCCAGCTGCGGCAAAAGCCGTTCAGGTACTGTTCGTTCTCTCAACGATCTGCGTACCGGTCTCGGGGACGTAGATGCTCCTGGTATGCATTCTCTTCTGTTCGTGGAGTCGTACCATATGTGAAGATGGCTTCCGTGAACTCGATGTTGATTCCTATCATTCTTAACCAGATACACTGGACCATGACGGTACACTACCACATAAGGTCCCTTCCATATCGCCAGGAACTTCCTAGATCCGGGTGTTGTTGCGCCTGGACTATGCCTGTCTCTGTACTTAACCTTCGAACCAATTTCAAACACGGCACTTCAGTCCGACAACCTCTCCGTTGACTGCTCCTTAGAAACTTCTTGTGCGTTCGTCAAGTTTTGGTTGGCCACTCTTCGAGCTTCTGCTAATTCATGCATTCTCATCCGCTTGTCTCCCCATAAACCAATCTCCTGATCTACTGGCAGGCGTGGCATAAGCTCGAACGGCGATTTCTTCGTTG
>LUCH01007255.1:0-13363 GCA_013368495.1 Paragonimus heterotremus
TTATACACAGCAAAATATATTTAACAGAAATTAATCAAAAGGTATTTTTTCCCGCGGTCATCGACCGAAAGAAACAGGATGATTAGTGTATTTCCGAACAGGGTGACAGGGCAAATTTAGCATTCCTGAAAGCCAGCGTTGTTGAACGATCATCCATGGTAATTGGGTTGTTGTACATGGGTTATCTGAATAAATGGTTATCGTAGAGTAATCAGTGTAAGTTGACACAATAAGTCGAAACGTTTGATGACAGAACAGTTCCCTGGAAAACACGCCTCAGGTACAGTGGTGAAGTACCAAACCAATGATTCTGATCTTGACTATTGGCGGAACTAGTTTTTCAGTCTAAAGGTCAAATCGTGGGAAAAAAAGCTTCAGCAAATCAATATAACAGAAGGCGTTTAAATGTTGAATAGCAACCCGCGTGAAGGATCACTAAGTAGAAAGACAGTCAGACTATCCTAAACGAGTAGGACTTTAACATGCTTTGTTAAAGATTGAAGACTTTTTGTTGTTAATATGGCCAAATACACTTTGCTCAGATCGTTTGGAACTGCGTCTATAGGAATGACGTCATGATCATTGTGAGTCTCTTGCAAAATGCACAAGATATTGAAGCGACGGACACAAATTACCTTGACTAATAACAGTATCTGTAGTATCACCAAGGTAGTATCGAAGCCATACAAACCAGAAAAGGTAAACAAAACCTAAACAACAAACTAAGGTAGAGCTTTTTTTAGCCGTCAGATTAATGAAGACGCTTTGTTTCATTTGCCTAGCCATGATTCACCAAGATCCTCTGAAAATACCATACATTTCCCATCGCCAGTAGTATATCTATACCTCATAACATCGGCAACATTTGTCAACCTGATATTATCTACTTATGAACTTGACCAAGACAATGCATTAAGACTTGGCTGCAACCAGCCAGTGAATGGCCTGCATGGTTGAAGCTTTGGCTAGCTGATAGAAAGATTATCCTAGCTCTCCCAGTTTTCTAATCAAACACCCTGCTTATATGTAATTTACTGTCCGTTAGTAAATAATCAGTGCTACGTACGTGATATGTTAAAAGTTTGATACTGCTTGCTATCATTTAACGTACCACAATGAGATGTTGATATGTTCTGACTATAATGCAGTCTGTTAGTTTTGTAGCCGGTCCATACTGCTCTCAGTTTTATTATGTAGGACGGAATAAATGTCGGCATGATTATGTTTAGGCGATTGAGTCTACCGTAATTATTTGCCACGATATTTGATAAATCACTTTGCTAATCTTCACATAGAATTGGCAATTTTCGGGGCTAGTTAACGGGTCACAGAAGCTAGTAATTACTTGTACTATGCCCATGACGCTCCATACTCAAGAGTAAGTACTCATCTTTGTTCAGCGTAAAGTCTCAGAAGACACTATCAGCAGGGTTAATTTTACTTTCCAGTTCAGTCAATTTTTCCAAGACAGCAAATGGGTTGACAGTGCGTGAAAACTAATTCCGGAATCCGATGTTATTTTTAAACAAGACTGCAATTCGAACATGACGCCAGGTTAGCTAGACACTAATCGAAACCTCCAAAACTTTGAAAATAGTCAACGAAGATGCGTTTCGTTCTTGATTATCTTGCTATTTGTAATTAGCACACTCGAACATGTATGAGACGATGTAAACTCTGCAGCTATTACGAAACTTATTCATGCGCAGGTTTGGGTAGAATAGTGTGCGTAGTGGTTTGATCAGGTCCTTTAAGTCCCGTCTAGTACCGTCAGTAAGGTGCGATCTGGACTAAGGATTATATCGTCATGCTGGATTGTTGACTTGTTAAAAAAAAGGAAGATGTAAAGACGAAAGTTTCTTGAGCTCCCCTTTAATGTTGCTTATGAATTCGGTACTGGACCACTGAATGCAATAGAAATTACTTTCAGGTATTTCCTCACCAGAAAGTTGGTAACATCCCCATTTGAGACGCACTCTCACTTCTGTGGATCAGATATTACAGAAGGTTCCCGTTCATAGTTATTCTCTTAGGTTTTGGAGCTGGCTCATGCTCCAAGCGGATCGCTTACCGTTAGCATTTTGTTAATAAAAGTTTACATTTTGATAATCCTATTTAAGATAGCCATTTGAAGACGGGTTTACTGTGATATGTGATCAGCAGGTTACATTATGTAATTTGGTTGATGTTATTCAGTTAGTTTATCTACCTCCCTTTTGAAGTTGTGAATCAGAGAATTAACCTGTGCCGTGAAGATGAATTCATGGATTATTAGCCCATGATCACTGCTTTTGCAGGAGCGCTTATTTTGAAGCACTTCTCATATTTTTAACTGGATAGAATGTAATTTGTTCCGAAAAGTTTATTTAAAACCTTTCGGTGTGTGAAGTTAAAGAGCTTCTAGTTGAATGAACACTTACTACTATATCGTAGAAGTCAAAACAGATGTTGGTCTGCCATACACTTCATTGGTCTAAATGTCAATCCCAGACAAATTATGACAACTCATAAGGAATGTTTGTAGAAATCCTGTGGAGGCCATCGTGAGAATAGCATCATGATGTGGCTGCCCGCAGTAGAACAAAGATTGTGGTTAGTATGTCAATCCTACTGATGGGTTTAAAGTAAAATTGGATAATATGTCTTATGGTTTTAGGTAAACATAAATGAACATGGCGGTGTACGGGAGATACCTTTAGGCAACTATGGAAATGATCAGTTGTGCTATCGCCGTTGTCAGACATACGATTGTGGTGAAATGTAATCAAACCTAGTGGATTTATCCTCTCATCTTTGTTTTCCGCCATACAGCGCGTTTCTGTCATACTGGTAGCTGTCGTTCTTAAAAATCAAGGCACAGCACTGCCTTTCTTGATGTTGCTGAGGAAATACGCACATATTTACGTTCGAATTTTGACAGAAATCACAGCAGTATGTAGACAATTTGAACTCATTTCCATTAGGTTATCTGAGGATTCACTCATAGAAAGTTCGTCAGAATCGACTGTTTCTGGCCTAGTTCCCTCGATTGCAGCACCTCCTTTTTGTTGATGGTATTAGAATGGATGTAGATAAAAAACCGAGGATTGTGAAATTGGTTCGCTCTTCTGGAATGTTATATTTTCAGCAGAAAACACATTTGGCTTTCATTCATGACCTACATGAGATTTGACGATCTGTGATAAAAATTGAGGCTAGCAAGCTAGTTGTCACTTAAACTCCTGTCGAGTAAGTTGGCACATCAGTGACAGATTGCGATCTCAGATGACCGAGTCGTCATCTGTGTGAACGATATGAGATGGTTGACGCACAACTTACTTTTCCTGAACAAGATTCACCAAAAGGAATGGGTAGCAACTTCGACCCCTTAATGTAAAAATTTTTTGTTGAGGCGGTTCCTTCAGGTCTAGGCTTAGTCTCAATTGACCATGGTGCCGTGAGTAAAAACAGACGATTAGCCTAGAAAGCTGTTTAGTGCGAAACCCATCGCAAATCATGTGAATATAAAGGACAACGAACGCGAACACTGTTTTGTACGGCTGCCCTGTGCATTGTGTTTGTGACACTACTGGTGATGACACGTCACGCATGAACTATACACAAGTTTCTTATAATCGCCTCTAGCCCACGGTCTTCCTGGCTTTGAGATCTGTCCTTTGGTTTTCGCTCAAACGAGTCGTACGATACCACTCACAAAAGAAACGTCACCTTATACGACGATGAGACTTCTTATTTTGACTGGCGTGGCTTATCTCAACCCGGTCTTTTTGCATGATTTGAATGAGTACAAACCTGCAGATCAGACCTAATTTAGAACACCTCTGTAGTTATCGCAGGGAGTGTTGTAAAGTACCACGAATGCTTTAATGGAAGTTTGTAGATCGACAGGTTGAGCATTAAAGTGTCTTGTTCACATGCCCGTCCACCTGATGCACGTGAGATAGATTTTCAGCATCGTCAAACTGAGTGAACCAATTTTTACTCAAAAGCTATCTTGTTTAGTAAGCAATAGTTTGGTTAATATCGTATGCACAATCGATCAACTGCGACGACTAAATCATTAGGTTTATTGAACATCTAGTGGTGAGCTACCAGAAAATTCACATGCAGTGGTTGAGGTTTGAAGTATGAGAGTCAACGATTGCTAAAATGTACGAAACTATTTGCAAGTCGTTTAAGCCTATCCCTTCGTCAGCAGAAGAGATATCTGACGATCACATTTAGTTCCTTGTGTACTGCTAGGTACCATGAATCGTCCGAAAAACAACACAGTTCATTCATTTTCACTATCCATCTCCGGTATATAACTTTAACTGCATGACCAACTAGAAAACTGGTGAGAGTATCTTAGCTTGATTGAGTGTGAATTGTAACTTCAATCACCAGGGTTGAAGTTGAACCTTAGTGATAATGACGTCAGACTCAAAACATTTTAGAAAACTTCATATTATTCTCTCTCGTGGAATAGGGAAAATTGTTTAAAATACAGTGCTGAGTACTTGTCGGACGAGAGTTCTAATCCAGTACTCGAAATAAGGCGAATGATTGTTGACTGTTAATGGTCGAAAAGTTTTTTTTTGCAACTACCAACATACAAAATACGATCCGTTTTATTTAAAAACCGTACAGACAGGAAATTATAGATTCTGAACTAATCACACCGAGGTCTATCGCTTACTCGATGAAACTGTCTTCTTGAACAATTCAAAGCGATAATACATGGCTGTATCTCCTTTGGAGATAGTCTTATGCTGTTGGCTCATAGTCAGCATCACTATCGTGAATCCGTGAAAGTTCATGACCTTTCATGAGTTGTTGTCATAAATGCATTTAGCTGTAATAAGATTTGTCATGATTTGAGCTCTTACACATAAAGTGTTTTATCCGTACGTCTTTGCACCAATTACAAAAAACTCTGGGGTTGGTAGGATTAAAATAATACAGCGTCTATATAATGAATTCAAACACTGTAGAAAGCCGCTTCATTGTCAGCTCTGATTTATTACGTATTCTTACATTCCGGAACCACAGCTTTGGTAAAGTAATGAAAAATCAGTATTTACCTTGCTGTTTTCATTCTAAGTATATTTTTCTTTTGCAGACAATCATATTTATCCGTGACCTTAACACACGTGGTCAAGAAATATCGGGTTACATTGACTACGCGTATCGCTTAAAAACGGAAGATTTTACACAATACTTCACGGAAAAGAAGAAATTACTACCCAGACCAGGTGATCTCAGGTGTGTACCAGCCAACGAAATCAAAGGTCAACTTTGGAAACTCATCGTATAGTCCTAATGTTATCTTCTGTTACACATAAACTGTACAGTCATTTTGTTTACCGTGATGGATAAACTGCCGCCGTGAAAGTGGATTGAGTGGTTCGATAATTCACTTTGTTTTGTCTATTATGGATATTTTATGATTTATTTTGTACGCAGTTCATCATAACTAAATTGGAGGTGGAACAAACAATAATATAGATGGGACGAATAAAAAATACAAACTAATGACTTATTGGGGTCGGATTACGTACAGCAAAGTGTTGATTCAAGAGCTACTGACTTAACTTGCGCACGTCCAAAACGGTTCGAACTGTCTACTCTAAATATGGTCAATATTTAGCTGGTACAATAGAAAGAGAAGGGAATTTACTGCTCTTTGCAGTATGTTACTACGAGTGGGATAACTTTGAGTCCCTCAAAAAATATTCTCCTCCACCTCTTGATTTCTTCGAAATCTGTTATTCATGTTGAAAAACAATTCTGTTAATGGCAGAACAGTGCGCCAAAAAAGAACTCCGGAAAATGAGTAAAATCATACAACAGTTCCCCAGAATAACTTATCGGCAATCAGCAATGTTCTGTTAGGTTAAATGGCAAATGAGTTATGCTTAGCTGATGGGAACTTACCTTCAGTTACAAAGATATTAAGAGTAATTGATATTTATCCTGTTCAGAACATTACTATGGTAACCTTTAATGAGGATAATATTGCAGTCTTATTTTGATGCCTTACCGTTAATTTGTTTTTTACTCACATAATTTTGTCACAAAACATTTGTGTAGTCAATTAATAGCATAAAACAAAGCTTAAAATGAGTTCCAAAATCATTCATTTATTGCCTTTTACAAGCTTTTATAACTGGGAAACACAAAATGTTGTGGCCACCTCCTCCCCAAACTATACGGTTTTGGCTGAGAATCCCAATGGACTATTATTCAAAAATAAACGTGATCGCAAGATCCTGAATGTTGATCCGTCTGTAAGTTACACAGTATTGCTATTCTATTATTCTTTTATGTTTGATTAAATTTGACTATTTCGGGTATTATTTTAGAAGGTTTATGCAGATATGACTAAAAATTAGCCTCTTTATGACTAAGAACTTCGATTCGAATAGATAAACATATGGTGCTAGCAAACAGATTGAACAACACTGTTGGGACTAGTAGATTTTTAGTCGATTCTGGTGAACTAACAGTTCGCACAAATCACAAACACGTTTAATTTAGATATTTGCCCAATTGTTACTTAGTATAACGAAGCCTACGGAATTAAAATGGTTTATTGAATTTTAAGGCAGTTAGCAAATAAAACCCCCGTAGCATGACAGTTATTTTTTCAGAAATACTGAAACAGAATACTTTTTATAACTTCAGGGGAATTTCATGTTGCAGTTTGTTCCTCACAGGTAACGGTATGGAAGTAAACTAATGTTTACTTGTACATACAATCTTCTTTAGTTTATTCTCCTAAACTTTTACATTAGAATTTATTATCTCTTTGGTGTAACAATTACCATGTCAACAAGTCTTTGGTGAACATGAGTCATTTTCACTTGCATTTCCTTCAGTAGACCTTACAACTTCAGCACTAATAGTGGATGAGTGATGCAGGTTGTAATGCCAGCCTCTGATTAGTTGTTTTTATAGTTCTACCTGTTAGAGATTAAAGGAGGATGTACAGTTCTCCGTGGTAAATGGTGGGGCCGAGTGAGGTCCGATGGTGACAAGGAAGTTATGTATGCTTAATGTCTGTACGGTGTGCCCTTACGAAACATGTGTAACTCACAACCGTTTCTAATCCTAAGTAGAACTGTAATGTTTCTCACTGCATCATACATGTCTGGTTGCTAGCTGGTCAAGGGCGCACCTGTTTTCCTTTTCAACTGTTGAACTCAGTGTTATATGGATATTCGCCGGTGATTAATTATTTGGGCGGGTCATGCTAGTCTGAGGACTAATTCTGTTCACAAACGAAGTCAGAACAATAGATCTGCTAGGAGATCATTAGGTGACCCCCAATAAACACTTGTAAGCCTCAGTTACTGATAAGCACTTCGTTGTTTCGCTAATGGGTAATGTGGTTAACTATCCATGTGATAAAATATCTGAAAGATTGAGTCATCATCATCATCATTGAAAGATGGAGTGCCAGTCTGTTTAACAGTCGGTGATTGCTGTATGGTTGACTGTTCGCAGTCAGGTTAACTTATGTTACACCTTGCACAGAAGAAGTGTTTGTTCACCAGTTCCGTTTAAAGCTGTCAAGAGATAAAACAAAAATATGAAGATTAGTTAATCATATTAACGTTTTAGTTGTAATTGCAAACTATATGTAACAACTCATCAGTTTACCTGTTCGGCTAAAGAGTAAGCTGCCACACTCTGCCTATACCGACCTAAGTTTTCTTGAGGAACAGACTGCTTGAACTTTCCCAAGAGCGTTATTCGGGTTGTCTCCATCATAAGTAAAGCACATCATGAAGGTCAGCGATTGCTATACACTTAAGTTAAACAAGGCACGCCATCAGTGACTTTGAGATACTTTTCTCTATTTCCTTTGCTTATGGGTTCACTTGAACCTGTTCAAAGTTCATCTCGTGGCTGTCCTTAGGATAATCGTATTTCGTGTAGATGAAAGCAATTTGTGGAATCGGTGACCTTATCGTACCCGAATATTCTGAGCCACAACAGGCGCAGTTAAATTATTCACACTAGACAAAACTTGATTACAGTTGTATCATTTGCACCATTTACTTACAACTCATTAACCGTTGAGTGTGGTATCCATTGTTTTAAGTGTTAAGCCATCCAAATACAAGTGTTTATATCATGGGTTTTAAATGGACAACCTGCCCGCTACTACCCTAACAGCCAGTTCATTTACGTGCGTGGTGAACATGAAGTCTGGGTTCATAAGTCATGTTTTATGAAACGTACGATAACCTGGCCCGCTATACGGGAAAATGTGTAATGTTAAGCCATCGAGATACTGCTCGTGAACAATAAACGGTCAAAGAGAAAACATGAAAAGCATGATAACTCACATCGGATTCATCCCTACAAGAAATTCAGGGTATTAAATATGGTGGCGTGGTGCGGCCCACAAAAAACATGTCGAAACTCTGTTTTTATCTGGGAGCGGTTTAACTAAATAGAGCACACAACCATGTCAACTGAATATTTACTACTGAAATCGGACAAGCTACAGGAAGGTCATCCGTAGTGGTCAAAACTGGACATCGCACCACTTTATTCCACCACACTAATAAGAGAATGGTTGAATGAGTGGTTCGAAAAGTGAATTGGAAGATGTGGGTGCGTACAGTAAGTAGGCTGCGTGCATGACGGACTTGAACATTCATAAATTTTTATTTTGAATTTCACTTGAGACGCCGGTTTATCCTATTGAAATCAAACGCTATAATCGTCTGGACCAAAAGCATTATAGACACACGCGGAAGGACTAATGAATATGTCACAGGAATGCACGGTGTTCATAGTAATTGCGTACTGTTCATTGCTGGTCAAGTATGACACCGAACGATATAATATATTCTTTTGTTTATGTTAAAACAAACATTTTCTATGTTTTCACCAGTGGTTATGGACCCGATAACCAGCTTAGGTGAACAGTATCAAGCCTGATGAGATCAACCCGTAAATTAATTTGTGTACTGCTTCTTTTATGTAACATCTGGTGACAGAGAATAGCTAAAGACTTTGTAATTCCCAGCTACATCATTGTCTGACCACCTGATACCGTTGTTACTCAAACATTTGCTTTTGGCTTAACCTTGTCAACTGTGCTTCCGGTCACAATGAATACAATATTTATCTGAGTGAAACGGAATCAAATCATCTACGGCGGTTAACTTTTGGAACAAGTTTATGATTCCAAGGGTTAACGCTCGGTGAAGTAGCGTCCAAACGAGTCAACTGATCTTCTTGAGAGAAACAACGAAAAAGTGTAATAATCGGAGATTGGTTATACTGTAAAACAGAGCAAATATTTCGTTGTCATTTACGTGTGAAACGTCGGTTTACGTGATTCCCGTTATTTACGAATACTGAAGAACAACTATGGGAGAAAGAATTGACGTTATTATTCCTACACTATTGCGATTCAAATTTCAACACCGCTGAATTTTTCCAACGAAGTCTACGTTGTGATATACGTCTGTAGACACATCGGTTGCATGCAATAATCTGACTACAAAATCTTACATTTTTCATTCGAAACCACAACCCACAGGCGCCAACACCAGGAGATAACTCCACGCGAACGGTAATTTCAACCGAAAAGTATCTTCAAGCAGTGATCTACGACCACATAACAAGAAGAAAAACATAACATATCGGATGTTAGACTTTACTTGCACAGTCATCAATTTTGAGATTTTTGTCTTACAGAATGGCTCGAATCAATTAGTTGGAAGGTGTCTGGCTCACTTGCTCAAACTTCAGCTATCTTCGCTATACAAAACTATGTAAACGATATGTAAACAATATTTTAAAAAGAGAAATACAACATTAGCGTTCAATTGAAACATGCCTTCTGTGAGCTCCAATAAACAAACAGGAATTCAATCAAAATCAACTCATTCGTCCCCTACAGAGAAACCGTGGCCCATTGCTATGCTTGTTGATATCAGAAGCTATGTGAAAACGTGTAAGTCAAATGTGTTTAGAACACTTTAAAATCCTTAAATGCTGATCGATCGTTGAACGTCAGCTTCGGTGGAATGTTTTAGGTTTCGGTCTATGATAAAGTCCAGGAATGAGGCAGACTTTTATGGTTCTATGGACAATTTCAGGCTCTAATCTCTGATTATAAACTTTATTTTTTCCGCGTCATGGAGTGTACTAACAACAAAATCCCGGTTTGCGAGTAGTTTGTTTGAATGACCGACATATTCAGAGAAACATATGTGGCATACATCTTGAGTACACGTCTCGTTCGCTTTAAAGTTGGGTAAGGTGTAAAAATCTTTTCTTATCAGTTATGATTATTGATGCCAAATCCCATCCCAGCGTACGACCTCAGCTGTCTTAGTTTACGCCTCACATCTTCACTTTGTAATAGATTCCCACGATTTTTGTTTCCTGATCAAATCAAGTGTCCTCTGGAAAGTTTGGCAATTTGACTGGTTTTTTCACTCTTGATTCACGGACAGGCTAGAAGGAGGTAAATCCTAAACTCTATGTATTGCAGTGCTGCAATCTATTAGTGAAGAACCGTAAATCCCTTTAAGTGTAAACATTCAGCAGAAGAGTCCCTATTACGGTTCAAATTCTATAATCTACGAACGAAACAAAACTCCATGGATTAACTTGAAGACGGCGTGGAAAAGTTTAATCAAGAAATGTGGCACTAATATCTAGGCTCTGGTTTATTCAAGCAAATTGAAGTGTGACTTAATGTCGTTGGTACTGCATTACCGAAACCAAGAAATGATCAGGCGACCTGACAACCTGAGGTCTCCATTCAGTCATACATCGACGCCAGAGACATCCGGTTTGTTAATAGCATAGTATCTCTCAAAATAGACGGACGTAAACCTCAACAGATTTGTTGAAACCTTATTTATTCACTCTAGAAAGAAAGATCGTTGAGAGTAAAATTGGTTCTCAAACTAACGGATAGCGGCTATTGATGTCTGGTCAGGCTGGTGTCGGGTGGTAGCAGAGATTTCCTAACCAGCCTAACGATAAGACCTCACACACCTTAATAAATGCGCATTTGCTCATTAACATACTCAAATACACACTTGTTGGATAAACACCATACGGATACTAACATCCCGCCATAGTAAATCTGAGTAATCACAGCAGAATGAACCCGCTGACAACCATTCTGAACTATGAATTTTATATTCATGTGCCTCCAAACTAATGTAGTGGGCTCGAACCCAGTGCCACATGAAACAAGAATGGAACATAAAAGCTGACTTCATGCTAGGTGCAGAGCGATGTGAACCGGTCTTTAATGAGAATGACCTTCACATTGGAGTCAGAGAACTATTATCTCATATTCAGTACATTGGGACTGTTTGTGATCTGGAGATTTGGCTGTTTGCGGTATGGTGTATGAAATGACTTCAAGAATTATGGCTGTGTATTTTACTTAAGTTGTCACGTTGTCAGAAGGTTAAATCGCAAATCATGGTTTTGAGTGGAATTTGTACCACACATTTCCTGCTGAATTGCAGGTCAATTCTCAGCCTACTTAAAATTCGAGACAACTTATATATTCCATCCAAAGGATCCTCGACCAACGTTCTTAACAGCATCTTATTTCACATATATCTGTGAGGTATGACTTGATGTATCGTGCCTTGACTTCTACAAAAGCACCTTACTCATTTCTTCATGTTATCGATACAAGTATGTGCAATCACTATGTGCAACGTCTACTTTTTATTATTCTGAGTTTGTTGTTCGGCGATCTGATATCACATAATTTGCAATGGGATTTTCATGTGCATTTTGCAAAGTTGATTGTTTTTCACTAAATTACGGCTTACGATATGATCACACTTCTAAAAATGCCGGATTCATCATCTTGATTTAGAATTTTCTGAAGGTATATGCACATTTTCTCCAGGGTGCAGGCGTATGTGCTCATTTGCTTGCAACTGATTTTACTGTTATTCTACCACTCCTTATTATACTCCGTTTTTATAGTGAAACAAATTTCTTCATTTTGAATTAATAACGCATCGGACTTGTTGAACGAAAAATGCATTAGTGTAGTGAGGATGAGCGATCGTAATATACTGCTGACACCACTGCTATTCAGTAGTAGGACCAAAGCATATATATTGACAACGAACAAGCCGCAGGAAAAAACATCGGAGTGAAGCATCGCCCAAAATGGTCTTTGCTACGTAAAGGAACTGAGCATTGGCATCTGTAACAACGGAGACGGTCTGGGGCCGAGTACCGTGTGCAAATGAGTGGTTTTGTTTGTGGTTCTGTCTAAACGCTTAACCCATGTGTTGTTTCCTCGAATAAATGACTCTTGTGCAATCCGCGTTCTTGGTTCACAACATTAATACTAAACTGACCACCCCCAGGTTATTACAATTTTCCCTCTGATAGAGAATCATGAGAAAGCTGGTGATGCTTCAGATGTAATATCAAGGTAGTAGCGATATGTTGAGATAAAATGAAATATTACACTGTTCATTCACGTCAAACAGGCAATAGTCAAGTGACCTCTAAAACTGGATCCTAGAAGAAGCTACAGTACAGCTGGCGATAAGCTATTCCAGTGGACCACTGCTCCGCGGAAAAAAAACTTTTATCAAACAAATGTTCGCAGTTCTTTTTATACGGAGTTGCCCATTTGGATCTCTGGGGCTAAACAGCTTCGTCAGCCTACTAGCAAAGATAAAAATGAATATTATTTCGATACTCAAGTTGTCTTTAATACTGTTGTGGTCGAAGTTCAAGAGCTTCGGAATAAAGCTTATAAGCACCGACTTTTTCTACAGCTTGCTGCACAATGCGATAAAGTTATCCTTTACATTGCTACAGCAGATTACCAAGTTGACGTATTCTGTGGATGGCGGAACATAAACCCCATAAACGGTTTGCAAAATCTTCTTGTCGATGCGATTGAATGTTCTAATTTCTTTTGCCATTTAGTGAATATTTGTTTTAGCTGCCGTTTCGTTAGGGCGGGAGAACGGAAGAAGTGGCAATGGGCTTTTTAAAAAAATTACGATGACTACATTAATTTACTGCTGAACTCCGTAAATTTTGTTTCTTCTCTTTTTTGAAATGTAAGCTCATCGAGTTAGTCAACATCGATTTGATGAAAATATAAATATGGTGGATTTTAAATATCATTTCTCGAGGGGCAGGAAACCTAACACTTGTTTCGTTCATAATAGTGTGTCTGATCAACGTCCTTTGCTTCCTAGCGGAAAATCGATGATATTCCATAAACCGCCAGGTGACCTGATGTTTCGTCTCATGTCTCAACAATATCAGCTATGAGAAACAGTTTGAATCACATGCTGACGATCATCAAATCATATATACCAGAAAAATGTCACTTTACAGC
>LUCH01007255.1:13463-25124 GCA_013368495.1 Paragonimus heterotremus
TACTCGGTGCTCTTCCTATTTCGCATTAATCCTGTCACAGTCAAAGAACATCTCACGTTGTATTGTTCTTTGAAACTGTTTACGAATAAATGTTAATTGGAAACGGCACGAATACTCTGTATGGAAGAGATCAACCAGAGTAAATGATACAATGTATAAAGTATTGAAATTTTCATTCGTGTACGAGGCAATACGATCAAATGGGTTCGTTTGGGTTCAGTCCGAGTTGGGAGTAGTCAGGCAGTGATTCTGTGGGTGAGAGAAGTTCAGCTTGATTTTTCTCAGCATCTGCCGCAAGATCTTCCGGAAAAATAGGCGATTTGTTGAGTTGAGCAAAATCATTTGAGGCCTTCCATTGTTTTACCAGCAAATAGGAAGCACCCAGTATAACTGCACAGCCTGGCATAAGAAACAATATTCCAAAAGGAAGGAAGAGATCCTTGTTGGTCCGATCAAATGTATAAGGTCTTCCGAAGAAGAGGAAGCAAAATCCAATAAGGAATATGGCACATCCAACGCAGAATAGTTTATAAATATTTTTTAATCGTTTATAATTTTCTAATACAATAACGTCGACATCCATTGGGCACTGAGCTGGATGAAAGAAATGTTTGTAAACTCCCGTTTGTGCCTTGTTGAAATTATACTTCTGAAAACTGATTTATCAGTCTCCGTGAGGACTGTCAAAGGAAGCACAATGTACGTGATGTGTCATAGACGTAGCTCTGAAAAAATCTGATGAAAATTGTCAAAAATCACTTAAGTGATATAATTAAAAACATTGCTGCCGCAAGGTAATATATCATCAACTGATACGATTGGCTGACTACCGTACAGCAGCAATAAAAACCGCTAGATCAGAGGTAACATAAAGAGGAAGTGTTGTGTCCTGCTAAGTATGCGTAGGGAGACAACTTGCGTGTGTCTGTGCGGCGGGCTCGCATGCATGATTCACTATCCCCGATAGACCAGTACCTCCGCGACATTGCGCACCTCTGATCAGATTGCACATGTAGTCTCTAACCTGCTTACGCTTGTGTTGACAGTCTGTTGTTTCACCGTAGCGTATTGTCCACCTACTATAGCTTACAGTTTCTACGGTACATTTCTCTTGCGTGCTGTGATACAGTACTGCTGCTTAACCGTACCTGTCTTCCATATTCACGATACGACAATTGCATAGTCTACTTGCTACGATACACGAGCTTCAACAATAGTAGTAGTAGGGTTTACGGATACAACAAAAATGATGTGACCTCATTTGCAAATATCCTTACTTTTGAAAACAAACGTTTAACGCCAAAATGCAAAACGATCTAGTGGCAAGAGAAGTCAAAGCGGCTTCTTTGCGGTTTTATTACTTCGCTTCATTGTCCACCCTTAATTGGCAATAAGCTATATCGACCTTCACAACAACGAACCTGATCAGCCACTACACCTCCCAATATTTTGGATCTCGGGAATCAAACTTGGGCTATTAATGCGGTATAGTATTGCTAATTCACTGGTAATTATCTCCGGCTCTTTGAGCTAAGTCAGTCAATTTGCCTAATATCAGTAGATTTCGTAAAACACAAAGAGTGCTCAGCGTAGCAGGTAGTTGCTTGAAATTCTTATTACGGGGTTCACTTATCAAAATATAGTGCCTCCATGAGGGTTTACTGACCGAACTCATGCGGTATTTAGAGCCGAATGACTGTTCACTCACCACACGGTTACTTCAATGTTAAGGACACACAATAAGAACCATTGAACGTAAACAGTAGTGGGCATCTTTGAAGATGGATTATGTCCTGTACTCTGAATGGCCAAGTTTCACATCTTTAGATTATTACCACTCTACTAGTGATCTCATTCATTCACCTATTAGACTCGAGGAATATGACGTAGGTTGGCGGATGCCACCGTGGTACAGAAGATATGGGCTTCTTTTTTTACATTTATTACCCTGAGGTCGTCAAAACAACTCTTTAATTGCACAAACCGATCAAATAGCTTAAGTCTTCACCCTTAATATGCCGCTTTTGAGTCATCTAGAATCAAGCGGTTGACACCACGAATAAGCAAGTATATCACCCGCTTAGTATGGCATTCTAAAGGAATAACAAGGGGAAAGTTGGTTGTGTCGTAAATCACTGTAGAGAAAACACCGCCACAATCCTCGACCGTTTAACGCACAGTTCGCACGGATGTGTCGAGTATCGCAAGGGGAACGCGCGGCCAGTTGGATTCTCATCGCACCGGTAGTTAGCTTAGTTTTATATAACAATAAGAAACAGAACGTCTCCTTCCTCCCTGCGGTATTCATTAGTTAAGCTACTGCGGCGACCCATTCGTTTTGGATTAGTCACAATGCGTCTATCGCCTCTTTTGTGGTATCAGAACTTTTGCATAACTTCTCATTTGAGGGCTTGCTCTGATACATCACAGTATAATAAAATAGTCACATCATTTTCTGCTTCCTTAGATTTGTTGGTACAGGATGTGGTGAATTGAATCTCGGATAAAGTGATAAACTAAATCGACTGATAGATTGTATAATCAGTTAATAATTTCGAAATACTCTATGAACGAGCCGGGGTCTCAGCGGGAGTTACATCGTGGGCAATCTGGACTCAAAAGCACCGCGTACTTATCATTCGATAAACAGGCTCACATGTTAAGTTTGTGAAACAAAAGAACGACGGAACGTTCACAAACGACAAGACTTTGACAGCCTAGTTACAGAATCTTCTGTCGCTGAAGAAGCTCACGTCAACGAGTCCATTTTCACAAAAAAGCATAAGCTTTTCAGAAGTGTCTTATTGTTTGATGCCAATGCGGTTGATGCCAGTGGATCAAACGGTACTCATCTCAAAATGATTTGCACAGCGTATTGTTCACTAGGGTCAATAAAACAACTATGACAATTTTAGGATTACCATTTCTTTCTCTATTTTAATCCTGTCAGAAATCCCAGTATCTTGGACAGTGTGTGTTGCAAACACGATTTTAGAATCCTCTAGAGAAAGAGCATACACACTTGTCATTACCGTTGCGAAGAAGTAATCGTATAAGCAATGTTTAATCATATTTACCTGAATAAAATATTGAAGCTTCGGGGAGTTCGGGTATTTCAAAACTGAATACTACTCACCCTAGATTGCGACCTTCGCATTCTGATAAGCCCTTCGACTGATGCACTTCAAAAGTAAGCAGTAGACTAGTGGGTGGTGTTCAATTTTGAAATAACCTAAATCACTGGACCCTCACTACTGATTCAAACTATACTCAGTTGGTTCATTGAAGAGAGTAATTGCAACCTAACTGAGAGGTCCTGATCACGAGGTTATCAATGAGATAGAACAGGATGATTCTGCTCATTCTTCTTTCAAAACCACCGGGCACGCTGAACACTATTCACACAAGTTTGTGGTTTAGCATTTGGATTTGATTTTTCGGTCATGCCTATTATGAATTTGTTGGTGTTGTGGTTAACACGCTGGTCTCACAAGCATGAGGGTCGGAGTGCAAACTAAGATCCGCACAAAGATATGCACTAGTGATTAACTCTATTAAGAGCAAAACTCGAGTCTAGTGTTCCGTTTTGGAGTGGCCTAGCTGAAAGGCTAATCTGAATGCGAAGGATTCGATCTAGTGTGGGTAGTGTTCAATTTTGAAGCAACCGAGATCCCCTAACCTTTACAACTGAATCTACCTGAATAGTTTTAGAACCATGAAAATTTCCAGTTGTGACTTCGTACTCGTCACCACAGAGTGCCACCGTAGACTGCTTCTGAAAATCACTAATAAAAATTTAGACGCAAAAACACTCTTCGTTTAACCGACACCCTGTGGTTTTAATAAAACCTACTATGTGAGGAGCCGGAAGTGCAACGGAATAAACATGGACAACTAAATGTGTAATTCACTTTTCAAATAATGACTATTTTTATCCGTGTAGCCTTAGCACAAATCAAATGCCGAGAAGGAGATACAAACACTGCCATTTATAATTTTGCACAATCGTCGGTCAAAGTGGTTTGCTTTTGTTCTGAGTGAGCAGCAAAGTACAATTTTTCAAGTAGCAGGGCAGAATTATAAGCATTGTTATCACTACTTGATGCAAACGTTTTTTAAGATCCACTAGTATGTCTGTGGCAGCTTGGCCTGTTTATCTCATGGTGGAATATTAGAGGCAATCGAGAATAGCGACTGACTATTATATTACAAAAGTTATAAAGTTTGATGCTGAAACGTTTATCCATTTCATTCTGGATATCCATTTCAATAAAGTGATTCTTACGACTACTGTGCATGGCATTGAGACGAAAAATGTTTTCTACACCACTTCCAGCAACCCATGTTATAAACGGAGGCAGTTATGACGGATCTGTAAGCAGCGTGTGTTTCGATAAACCCAAATATTTTAATTTTCTGGAATTCTTTTGCTTTGCAAACAAGTGTGCACGGAGATCGAACAGACGGCAATGTAAATGATAAACGAGATTAGCCCGAAGAGCACTTAATGAAATTGTGGGATTATGGTTAAACATAGAGCTGTTTTGTGGACCATGTCTTCAATCAGTTGGTTATTTTAACGAAAATTTACAAACTTCAACGATACCATCGTACAGAAGCGACGATAAATTGACCACCGATAATTTGTAACTACTACTGCTGTAGCCAATCCTATGAACAATCGCAACTAATTGTGACAAATAACTCCGAGTGCATAACGTCAATAACCATCAGTACGACAGTGTTTTACGGGCACTCAGATTTGGTTTCCTTCAACCCGCATATACCTTTGTTTTTTCTCTACTGGTGCGCTTAGACCAACGTATCTATTCTTGCACCTTATCAGTAAAAAGAACATCATTATGGCTTCTCTTCGTGGTTTATTAACCGACTACGCTGTCAAGTTAGAGGAAACAGACTGTTGAATGCAATCATTCGGTTTCTACAATCAACAACTGGAACGCCGTGACACTCTCTGACATATTGTGATGCATGATCTAGGAACAATCTTGTCCCGCTAGTCCATTAACTACGGTGTTAACAACAGTTTTTTACGTTAATGTTGATTTTACTGGTGGCAGAAAGGAACTAAAGGTTCCCAAACGCAAGAACTCAAATTATACGAAACGGTGCTAGGCCCCCACACGTCATACAAAAGCAAGAAACTATTGACAGTCACCCATTCGAATACGGAAGAGTTCGCCACAACCCCACTGCCGCTTGCTTCCCTTCTATGAAGGTCCTGTAATTGTTTGTAGATAAGTCGGTGGTAACTTAGATTCGCTGTAATGTTTATTAACATTATAGACCAGGACGGTCTGTGAAGTTACCGGGAGAAGTTCAAATTAAATATGTCTGTCCTCGGTACCCATATTTTTTTCCATCATAAGGTGGTGATCGACTGTCTTGCTACCACTAGTCGTTATCAGTACATGAAATTACTTGGCGGAAGTGGGTCCTAGAACAAGTAACTATTATTTTCTCTTTCTCAAAACTTCCGCTATTACTCTGATGCTTTTGTTATCCTAAAGAGCGGTGCTATGCTAAGTCTTCAAGAAATACATTTTTGGAAAACTGGTGCCACTGTGATATTAGGCGAAAATTAACCCGACAGACGGAACAAGGGCATCTACCCTTGTACTCTAGTGTAATTTCATGAACAGGTTAATTGGTTACAGCGCCATGAGTGTCCGTACAGACTCATTGATGCATAACTGCAAGTGTACGTGAGTATACGTCTTACCCCCACGTCACATTTGTTTCCAGTTTGCGTTCACCAATTTAACGAAACGGCACTGGTGTGGACACATTATTCTACACTCGATCTTTGAACCAAATGGTTGATGATGGAGATAGAAAGAGGTACACTCACATGATACCATAAATTAATGCTTTAACCCATCAACCTGAAAATGATAACTTTCGGACGTGAAAGACTGATGCATCATCTGTGATAGGGATAAGAACTATCTATCATGACCCACCACCATGAGTTGATTACAAAAGGAGGTTCGTAACTCTTGACGCGGTAAAACGGGCTTTAATTTGCACAGACATAGGGCGTTTTAGATGTATTGCGAGTTTATACATCGCCACTGTTTCAGCAGACGAATCAGAATGAGTGTACTGGCTTTGAAGAAGCGCACGTGTATTAGCATGCTCAAGGCCTTTTACGCATGTATCCGAGTTGATTAGAATCCCACATAAATGTAATTCAGCGTGCAATTCTTGTTGCCCCTTTTGACCATGTTAGCAACTACTGGCCACAAAAATACTCCGGAAGGCATCAAAGGGTACGACCATTTAAGCTTCCATCAGGCCGAAAGTTTTAGCTTGCAAAGTTCATGCAATTGTTGATGACTTTTGAAATCTTGAGATAGCCAGTCAAACCTTATAAAGAAACACGATTGGAAATTTGGAATCCTCTCAACCCTGTGATAGAAATTGGTTTGATCCGTTCAGTTCCATTCCTTGTTTACAAGGACAGTCGACTTCGGTCACGTTGGCAAACTCCGGCTAGTTAATGTGACCCATAGTTACTGAATAAGTTCTTGTGGCTACTGTGCAGTAACGCTTCTTTACATCCAGAGTGGTAACGGACAGAGTTTCAAAGATGGGAAACAGGTTCTTTTCATCGAACAGTCACACAGCATCAAAATCGAAGGTGTCTTTAATGTACTTAATGACACGTCGGAACAGAAACTCAGCCAGTGATGGTCTGTTGCGTCCGTTAAACAACGTTATAGCTCAGCGCCTTCCCAGAGATTCTGTATTCCAGGGAAAGCATGTGTCTGCGACTTCTTGAAGCAGAGAACACTTTTCAGGCTATGGCAAATCATCTTCTGAATCGTTCCCGGTATCAGTCCCATTGTTGGCCCCGAAGGAGTAGGCTTTCACTCAGACTGGTCACAAGATCAGCGTAAGGACAAACTAATAACTGATCATCTGAATCACACTGACCATTCTGTAGTTCTCCAGGGGGAATCTTAAAAAAAAATCAAAGGCTGTATTCCAGGTCAAAAAATAAGTCTAAGTAGACTCTAACAGAGAGGGTGGCGAATCAACCAGCTAATAAGTAAATTGGAATCCTGATTGTCTGGTGCGGTGCATGGGTCTAGTTGTCCATCTAATTTTGAAATGCTCACGTAACAGAGTTTACCTGATAAGTTGAGTTAATCAAGGTAACTCTGTTGTTCTTCGTGGGTATTCATAACCCTGATTAATAATACCCGGTTTTTTTACTCTTTAGTTAGATCCCGGACTGAAGACAAATAAAGCGCTGCCAATTATTGCTGATGAGATTTCCAGCAAAGATGAAGGCGGAGCTCTCTTCGCCAGGACTTAATTGGATGCCATTTAACTTACGTCTCTTGCAGTCTTTGCATTACTAGAACCCACCTGATGCAACTAACTCTCAGATTTTGACCATCTTTGAGGTGAACTAACCATCACTAAGTTGAAGAGGTACTTTTTAGCAGAAGAATTCAAATAAACTAGAATTCAAACTCCTTGTTGGCTCACACACTGGATTCCAGGATTCACACTATGTTAACTGTCTTCACTCAGTTATACTGTTGTAACAAATCGAACACATATGTGGTTAAACATATTGCTGAACAGGTGAGGCTCTACCATGACTGAAGTGTCGTCTCTAAGATGACACCCACTCACGCTTTAATGACCAGTCTGCCATTGTGTCCAAATTTATTTATAATTCCAAATTTAGTTGCCTACTTTACTCCTTTCACAAAAACTTTGTGCGAACTACTGCAGGATATCTCACAAATAATCTGTTGTTCTTGGCTTGAGAGAAGGCCTACTCATGGTTTCTGATGTTCCTCTGTGTCTGAAGAATTCTGATGCTGTCAGCTCTGGAGGACCCCTGCAAGCTTTGCTGCTCTAAACTCGGGATGATCTATGGTAGACAGAAGGTTTAAGTGATTTCTAAAATAGGTGACACCAAACCCAATCGGTAATCCTGCGCTTGGTTTTGAAATCGATGCAGGGCTCTCATTTATGAAGACCGCCCTTGCCATCGATAGATGTTCATAGAACAATCTGTCTCCGGTCAGCTCCTTTCCCCACCTTTCGTAATAAACTGTGAGTGGCTGTCCTCCAACAAGCGGGTAGGGACTTATCAGTCCCGACGATGAAACCTACACCGTGCCAGGAGACAACTGGGATAGAAGTATCACATCGTGTTCCACAACAAAGAGCATGTTATCAGCTGCTTCTCCTTCAGATGGTACGCGCGCAGTATGAACACTTCTGTTGGCGGCACTAGCCTAGTTACGTCATGTCAAGGATAGCTCGCCTGGACCAGATAAATTTTGTCTTATTGTTTAAGTGAAGGTTCCAAATAGCTTGCTTACCCTCTGACCTTGTTGTTCACCAAGTCGCTCAAATGGGATGCTGTTCTTGCATGCTGGAAAATTGCCAACCAACCACTCTGCACAGGAGTGGTAAGTTTAATCTCTCCATCAAGGGAGATGCTATTTATATTAGTACATCAGAGTTACTGATGGTTAACATATGTGGTCTCCGTTCTTGCCCATTTATTTACTGTAAACTTTTACACCTAGTCCAAGGCATGACTTATGTATGGCATGCACATACGCAACAAAAATTCGGTGGCCATTAGAGACAATCGGTCGACAATATCACAGAAGTGGATGTTCTGCATCAGGATTTCGCCAAGAGGTTTACCTGGACAACCTACACCGTGCTGCTGAATTGATTATGGTACTTCGGCTTGTTGTCAGTGTGCCCATGTGGTTTTACTTCCACCTCCCCAATCAATGCAACTGGATTTTGGTTAATTCAGGTTTCTTGGACTCACACCGAAACAACAAGAAAGTTAATTATGAACTGATTTCAAAGACTTTTCTCTCTTGCATCCACACAGTCGATATAAGCCATCTAGCTCCTTCCTCTTCGCTGCTGTTTACTGGTGAGATCAAATGCTGACATGTCATCCAACCTTTCAAAGATCCTGCCATTCTGCGGAGTGGTGTAAACAATACGTTTGAATAGTAACAGACATTCCCTCTTCACTTCGAGAAGTGCAAGTTAATGTAAGTTTCACACAATTCTTACCAAATCTGTTATCTCACTGGTTTTACTCAACAGTCTGTAGCAACTGGGAAAGACTTTGGACCACCCGTTTCCTGTATTCTGTCCAGCTAACCTAACAAAGAATTCGTCTTCAAGAAAACTAGCCGCAGCTTGGTACCTTTCAGGTAGCCTTTTGGCAAGTTCCGCTTCATATCCTGCAAGCTTCCCTACAACGCCCCCGTGCAAACTTTTCTTGTGAAGAGAACTATGATGCGGCATTCACCTCCGGAATAAGACGCTATAGTTGGGGCTGTCCTATTAAAGGACAACAAAACCCTTCAAAAATGCATATCGGGCAGTATGAAGAAAGATTCAATGAATGTTATCCGTAGCCTTTTGAGTTGTGAGAACTGCGAGGTTATCCCCTTTTGATTTTACAACCCATTATTGTTCTGTTGACCCACTAAAAGCACCATTCAGCATTTTATCGAGTGTTAATCTGGGAATTCATTATCCTAGCACAGCTGACTACAGTGGCAGCCAGTTTTTCTTGTTGCGCATCCATAAATTTTGGTACTCACTCTCTGAAAATACTGTTCCTATAAATTCTCACGTCTATCTACACTTCGTTTGGACCTTTCAGCTGCTTTTGGTTTCAGGTTGGTCTGTCAGGGTCTGCAGTACACTGTTCTGCTACGTAAAACAAATTGAAGCTCTGCTTCCCATTCTCAACAAAAAATCGATGGAGGAGGGAAGGATGAGGTGAAAAGGAAGCCTTATGCACTTAAACCCTCCTCAACTTCTCCTCAAGCAACAATAGTTCTCCAACACAAGTCTAAAGCATTGGAATGACATTTTGCTTGAGGTGTACGCACTGTTGCTAAAATAGCGGGCCTGATTTCCAGTAAAGATACACCACCGCAGGACGAAACTATGGCTGAATATGATAAAATAAGATGCGTAATCCTAGCAATATATTGACCAACAACCACGTAACGTCTCTCGAGATCTTGGCTACAATCGTGCTTTATTGCTAGCTTGCCTTGGTTGTGCGCTTTTATGTACGCCCACTATAAAAGGTCTGACAAGAACTCAATACCACTTCCTTCAGTCTGCGAGTAATTGCATGCAGAAGTTGCATGTTCCCTCTTGAAGACCAACCGATTAACCTAGTTACCAACGTTGTCCCACCTGTATCTTTCGACTGTTTCTTACTAATTTTTGACAAACCTACGATTGTTCTACATGCGCAAACCGGAGAGAGGTTTTGAGGCGCATCCAATGGTCTTCCATTAATATGAGCATCGACATAAGTTTTTATTTTCTGCCGTCAATATTTACCCGACCTGCAAATTACTTTTACTAAGAGCAAAATTCGGCTCTACTGTTTCCTATGAATGTACGGTAACGAAAAATTTTAAATGGACACGAGATTTTCTATCAGGTGGGTGTGGCCCAAATAACAACCCAATATGGTCCCTTAGAGGACCCCGAGGCGCTTTTGAGGGTACTGCACTTTTGGTAAATAGTTGACGCCGAAAGGCGACCTTAAGAGGAGGAAATTTTATCTTCTCTTTGATGTAATCAACATTGCGCAATAACGTGATGGCAACAAATAACAGACCACAACATCTTACCGGCATTTGAAGTCAACTCACACGGAACTCAATTGGTTATGTGAAAATTATGCATTAACACAGAAAAAACTACACATGTTAACATACAGGCACCACGGTGCAACATATTGCAACTTCAACAGCAGAAATGAAAAAATCGCAAGAAGTACATAGCATGGTAAGTCATGTATTGGTTCTGAAAAACCAACTTACTTACAAAGCCCCATTTTGTCCCATTGAAAATGGGGCTATGTACTGCCTGGGACGGTTCCGTAAGATCCCTGTTGGCACATTCTACAGAATTTCTAGTGATGTGAATAATCTGGTTACTTGACTAATTCCACTAAACAGTTTAGTCGGTGGGGCGGATGGAAAACCAGTTTCCAAATGCATATGGTATTCATGGTGCCTATATGTTAATATATGTAGTTTTTCTGTGTTAACGCATCACTTTCACATAACCAACTGAGTTCCGTGGAAGGTGACTTCAAATACCGGTAAGAGGCTGTGATCTGTTTTTTGTTGTCATCTTTAGGGTATTGTACATATTTTCATATTACGCTTTATTTTTATGTACAGTTTGTACCACTTTTCCTTGTACAAAATGAACTTTACTTGTTTGAATTGATTCTGCCTAGCAATACAATTTTGGTGCGCGCCTCTCGTCTCCTTGACGTTCCTGTTTCATATAGATTGGGATTGCCTGTGTGGGCTATTCAGCTGTTGCGTTTTGTACTGAATACTGGCATTTATACCTCCTTATTCAGTTAGTCCCCTACAAATTGGTGAGCCCGTGTGTAGACTTTCATCACGCGTATTGCCAAA
The DNA here is from genome assembly GCA_013368495.1 of Paragonimus heterotremus. Lineage (NCBI taxonomy): Eukaryota > Metazoa > Platyhelminthes > Trematoda > Plagiorchiida > Troglotrematidae > Paragonimus > Paragonimus heterotremus. The sequence goes on from LUCH01007255.1 coordinate 24,959, forward strand.
CTTTTGTTCGTTCTGCAGCCCTTTTCCTATAGTCCCCCCAAAATATTTGTTCTTTTCTCTCTCTCTATTATTATGCATTCCAATATTGAACAGGATAAAACTGTTATGATTAAACTCCCTGAGTTCGGCAGTAGAGACCCTAGACTGTGGTTCACACAAATCAAAG
>LUCH01007257.1:0-17580 GCA_013368495.1 Paragonimus heterotremus
ATATCACGATCTAACTCTATTAATTTCTTATATAATTGTACCGGCCTGAAGATGAATTATCGAAAGACACAACGATCGATAACTGCAGAAATGGCAATTTTACTCAAGGCCTGCAATTGGTCCAAGGTCTCCGGATTCTTATAGACTGTTATTAGCTTCAATTCCTTGATAAGTATTAACCTATTTGACTCGTTTCGATTCCGACGTATATTCTACATGGATAACATTTATTTGTGAAAACTTGATGGAGACCACTGAAAACAGGCGTTTGAGACTTCTTGAGAATGTAATGGAAATACAGAAGAGACTGATTGAAACTCTACCATGTTGAGAGTCGATTGCCTGAATCGATTTTTTCTCGTCTTAATCAAACTAGATGTTATTTGTAATGTTTTCCATGTCGACTGACCACATGTAAAATTTAGGATAGCCTTAGAAACACATAACAGTCCATTTTATGTGATGGTGTGTTGGTAGATTAATCAGTGAGCAGTGTTGCGCCTGAGCTTCGGAACGATGGCTTGTTATAGGATGCAATCACAACAATTGCCGGAGCTGTACTCCTGGAGTGCAGCCGGAGTTTTGTAAGTCCAATTTAGTACATTTTATGGTAACTAAGATATTTTGTTATCGATTATTGGCGCATCTTATGCGAAGCACAATGATGTAGTTAAGTTCTTCCTAAGAAGGAATATAGTGTAGATATTATTACAAACGTTTATGATCGGACAGAACCTGCTTCAAGACGGAGCACAAAATTTGACCAACCTTACTAGATTTGCTGAAATGATGTATACTGGTCTGCGATGTGGAACCTAACAGGTATCTGTTCGATTTCACTTAATGGGTATTGCTGGATGTCATGCCCCTATTGCGATATTATTTTCATATGTCATTACAAAAGTTTCTGTCGGAAAAACGCATTGTTGTTCCTGAACTTAAAGAACTAAGATTTCAAGCTCCGCTTTCGTTAATCTACAGAGTTTCAGGGGACCTAGGCTCCATACCATCAGGATGTTTAAACCTAGACATGACCTTCAGTGGAAGCCACGTTCTTACCCAAGTTAGCAACAGCAGTTGTGCCCGCAATTATCATTGTAAACTTTCTTCTCCGTGACAGTGCTCACATCTTGTCTTGTTAGCTCTCATTCTGTAAAGTCAGAAGAATAGTACTTTATGTTTATCCAACTGACCAGGTCATTTCTTAATGATGAAAGGAGTGATCAACTTCTATAGGAATGTTTTAGAACAATAAGTTCTAATTCAAATTGATTTTTGTTTGCTCAGAAGTGGACAACACAACTTTCTGTAATAGCTTGCATCACATCATGTATATTCTTGGGGCAAAAAGTCGTAACTTACATCATTTTCATGAACAACTCAGCCATTCATATATTATGGATTGTATACAAAACGTTGAACATGAGGACACTTATTCTTAGCTAAAAAATTTCAAACAAAACGAAATTTTGAGCACCTCACACTTTCAATTCAATGATGGCGATGAATTTGCTGAAATGTATTTTTGAAAAGACGAAGTCTACTCTAATTCCGATCGCAGAATTCCGTCTTAGGTAGCCGTTAGAAATACCTACGACTCACGCATTGGGAGGTTTTACAACCGAATTTGATTAACCACTTAAGTAGTGGAGTTCTCAATGTCACCAAAGCGATTGATTTCTTGAGCAGCGTTTTATTCCGAACCTTTGCATTTAACAAATCCTAAGGCAACTTGTTTCAAGCAGTCTGCGGCAATCCCTCACAACGCAGCTTTTAACGAAACCTTTATGTGTTAGATGTTAAATATCGTCGTCATCTCATACGGCCTTCTGCCGAAACAAACAATTTCACTGTGCATACAACTAACTCTTTTCATGTATTGCAGATATGGACCGTTCAGCAAACTTCTTGTCCCCAGTGAGAATTTCCTCACATTTACGAAGGGCAAGTTCGCCCAATCTGACTACTTTGCAAGTACCCGACTTCAACTTCACAGCCAAAATGTCTTCGACACGCAATTCCGTTATTCCAACTCCAATTGGACCAAACAGTCCACGCAACAGCTTTTGTGTAGACAGATCAATGGAATCTCTAGCTCACAAAGAACATTCCGAATTGGCTCTAACTCAAACAATTGTTGCCGGATCAGAGGTTCAAATTCAACTGAAAGTTACACCGTCGGAAAGTTTGGGAATCGGGTTCATTGGAGGATCAGAAACATCACTGGTCAGTTCTCATTTGAAAAATGAGCAATCAAAATTTAAATTAACTGACCTAATTTAAGGACCGATCATTTTCTGTCAAATTCTCTACAGTTGCATAGATCTTTTGGTTTACCCATAGTGAGAGGATGCAGTCGGTTCGTGTCACGCCTTCGTTATAGCTCAGTGATGGTGTGTTCGTACAGTCGGGCTGGAGGTTCGCGCTGTTATCCTTGTTATTATGGCAAGGGTCAACCTCAGTGACTTAACAGTCACAACAACGTCATGGGAGCTGGGTTTGCATCGCTTTATTGTAGCCCGAGAAGGTTGAAGTTTTTGCATGCCGCTTTGTGTGTCATACCTCAGATCACCGATTAGTGTTGAATGATCCACATTTGTTTGTTCCGTCCTATCGAGGCAACTTATAACGCCAAATTGTTTTTGAAACTCCCTTCCATTTAACGGTATCTAATTCATGACAGACTTCATATTAATCAACCGGTTGGTCTCCCAAACAGCTCACTCTTACCTCACTTAATTGGTTATTCTTTTAACCTTAACATTCTGTACATAATTTCTAATAACATCCACGACGTTACTAAGTTTCTTGTGAAATGTGTGTTTACTAGAGCGAGTCTAGTTATCGGAAACCGGTTATTATCATACTGACGATTCACGAGACCTTCCCACCTCATTCTGACAAGTATCTTTGTTGTGCTCTCATCTTTGCTGCAAACTGAACTGACGGCGAGTAATAAGCTCCTTAGTTTGGTATGTTTATGGATTGCTCAGTTGACGGGTTCATTAACAGTGATCAAGTGTTGCACTAGTGATGACAAAAATATACGAACCCTTTTCATAAGTTTAGAATAAGTATGGGATATGTTTCGGACAACTGTACACAAGCCTATAATGCTCACATTTTCTTGTTGTTGCGTACCCCATTTCTGCATTATATGCAGCATTCGACCAAATCCAAAATCAGTGATCTTCCAATGTCCAATAAGAGGCATAGAACCACTTTCAATTTTGAGTTAACGTATTTTTGTACATTCAGTGGATACTCAGATTTGGTTTTCTTGAATTGTGTGACTCACACTGGTGGAAAAATTCACAATGTGAACTTAACCTAGGAGTGACCATCGTTTAGTCAAGTTTCTGATATTTTTTTACCGTTTTAAGTGCCCCTGAAGTGAGGCAGGTGAAAGACTTTTTATAACGGCCCTAGGGTTGTGCTACTTAAGTGTGTAGTTCCAAAGGACGCCAACCTATTGAAAAGATCAGTTTTTCTCCTTTTGTCACAAGTGGTTTACCCTGAATTTTAGAATGCTGGTTTGTTGACTAACAGCAGGCTGAATTGCCTTATCGAGAATCTGAAGGACCTGAGCAAACATTTTGCGACACCCATCAAAGCCTGTGTTTTTCAAATAAAACTTTTTGATCTATATAGCTATCTGCAATGAGGCACGTCTACAGTTACTACTGTTCGGTTACAGACGTATCCGTTCTCAACCACATTGACTTACATTTAGTTTGGTAGCTTTATGTTAAGACTTCTCGGCTAGCATGATATTATCAATGTCACTTATCTCTTTATGTGACATTTCAATTAATGAATAGTGGTGGAGAATTTGGGTCGTCGCAGTGAGAATGTTATCTATACTTAATTGAACGTCCACTCCGTAAATCACCTGAAGAAAAATATACCGGATTTAATGTTTGTTCTTGTTACTTTCGTTTAGTAGTTCATATCCACTTACTAACAGTAGGTTACACTACCGCCTTCCTTTTAGTGAAGCGGTCTTCTCGGTGACTACTCTACTTGTCTTATAAGGAATCAATTAGGTTACAAGTTTCATTCAAAGTCTTTTGAAGAATACGTTTGGGTGCTCACCTTTTCACTCATTTTGAAAGGCAACAAACTTACATTTGTTGAACTATAGTCAGCGAGAGTAACAGAGGTAAACGTTGGTAAATTTACTCGTTTATGGGTAAGTCATCTAAGGCGCAGCGCGCAAAAACAAAGATATTTGAGAGAATACTAGTGGTTAATTTTAGATCGGTGACGTAAGTATGTTGATGTCGTAATAGGATCTTTACCAAAGACAAACAATAACTCTTGTGTTTACACGAAATATTTCTGCGTATACGGGTAGCTGGGCACTAATGCAACACCAGTCGCTTAGGTTTAACGCGCCTGGTTAAATCTGGCTATATAATCCACGATAGAGTTGCTATCATTCTCATTCTCATCATCAACTACCTCATGTGTGATCACACCAACTTCGGGACCTGTTGTATCCATAGTGTTGCAGATGATGGAATCAGACGGAGGAGCCGAAATTTGTGAGAAACATCATTTTGTTCGCGTGTTAAAGATAGCATGCAATGCATTGTCTTCGTAATTGTGCCATAAGCCAAATATGTTCTTTAATTCACATTGTATTATGAAGTATAAACCACTCGATTAAATGATATTCCCACAGTTATTGTGTCGTTTTCTGCTTAACATTTGCCAATTACCATTTACGTACTCTAAGATATGTGTTCTCGATAAACTAGAGCGGAACTGTTTGCGAAAGGTCGTTTCCAAAAACCAGAGCAATTCACATGGTTAAGCCATCTCAAATTTCTTTCAACTTCAACCAGTCATCAACTGGTCGTTCGAGTTCAATTGGGCAACAGTTCCACAGTCAACAAGACAAATATAAACCGTTATTCTACGGACAAAATGTAACTCTCCATTTGCGTTCGACCACACACAACGATCCAGAATGAATGTGTTTTTTGCCTATTGATACCCAATACTCCTTACCCTCTCCTCCCAATCACGAATTGCTGCCACTAAGAAAAACGATGGGATTAAACACACTATGTTGGAAGCGGGTATGACGTTTTTGTGGAAAATCGTCCAAGATAACTGACTATTTTGAGGATTTGCATACACTGATTAAATGAAAGGGTACCACACAACAGATCACGTAGATCGCGTTCGATAACCAGTCGAAAATGAAGAATAAGGTTTTAGGGGCAGGCACATTTTAATCTCCCCAATACAATCAGATTGTTGTGGGATCAATAGCCAAAGCTAATCACGTCCAATGATAGTAAAAACGACTCGGCGGCTAGCACAATTGAATTATTGCCATTGTTTCCAATGTTGCTTTTTCTTCTTAACAATATTTCAGTTTGCAATATCTCAGGGGACAAATTTTTATGGCTAATCATCTCTACTGATGAGTAGTAGGGGATTTTGATTTTCATATAAATTGAACATCACCCACAATTGATCGCAGCTGTCGCATTCCCATAGACTTTCCGGTCGACCCCTTTCAAACAGCAGAAGCAGTAGACTCGAGTTTCGCTCTCGTTAGAGCTCATCAGTAGCGTATATCATCTTCACTGCTGGGACTTGAACCACGGGCACGCTGTTCATGAGCAAGCAACCGTGGTTACCACTGCACCATTGACCTCACATTAGGCATGACCGAATTATCATATGTGAACACTCAACCACTTTCGCTTGTGAGTAATGATCAGGTTGCCCGATCGCCTCGAGAAGAGACACAGTTACTGTCTGTTAACTTTATTGCTACGGATGGACAATCCCACATTGATATTAATCTCTACCAAACTTCCGCTATCTAGTGTATCCAAACATAAACGAATGCGCTTATTTTAGAGTGCCGGTTTTAAAATTGCCCCTTAATATACATTCACAAACCGGTATTTTGACCTGATCGACTTTGTTCAAGTCTAGGTTCATCAATGCTAGAAGGCTTACCAGCGATTCACTCTGTCAACATTCATACGGTACACTGCATGACAAAAAGCCATTAAGTAACACAATAATAATTACTTGGTCTAAAATACTTTATTAATTGTTGAAAAACGTTGTTTCGTTTCAGTTCACTTTTCCACCATATCTGTTCACTAAATTTGCATGGATACTAGACCAGTGGTGAAATGTAGACAGGAGGGTGTGCTTCAATAAATAGTGAACCACAGTCGTCTCGAACCTTTGTGTGTTTGTGTGTGGGTGAGTATGTATGTCCAGCACCGACAGTCGAAACAGTCTATATCGTATCTTAACATGTAGCATGTGGATTTTCCGTCCTAACCCCGCCATAGTAAAATCAATCAGGAATAAACAGGCTATAAAATGTTCACTTGAGAAACAGCGTTGTTAACAACAAACTCAACTGTTTGATATTAGTATACTTGACTTAGCAGAAGTAAAAGCTTGAAACACCTAGTTTACCTCACGACGTTTGATTACCACTATTGAGAGATACAAATTAAACATTCTTATTAATCGTACTTATGCGCCTCATGTGTACTAGTTGAAACCATGATGACATGGATTCGGATAATTTGAACATGCCTGGATGTCAATGATACAGTAGCACGTCGAACGAACAGACTGGGTTAGGGTAATAATCATAACATACCTTGCAATGGGAGGAGTAAAATTTCCGTTCTCCCCCTCTGCTGTCATGACTTGTTGTGTCACCATTTATATTGATCAGTTGGATATGTGTTCAACAGCTTTTATGGTGTGAATCAGCCTATACAAGTGTCAGAGTAACCTTAAATGAACCAATGGGTTATATGACAGACAGAATAGCTCTGTAAGTTATTGCTTTTCTCATTAGTATTACTACTACTGTTATTACTGTGAACGGACTGAGCAACACACTTAGTTTAAAGTAGTGACTCACAAGTCGATTGCATGGTGCACACCATCCAATGCATATTGTAATGGTCAAGGTAGGCTAGTTGTATTTTAGTAGCTTATAAAACTTAATGAGTAAAAACAGCACGAAGCACAAACCGAAATCCTAATCTGTTTGCAGCTGGGCCCGTCAGTAAAAAAGTCACCTTATTGACCTGGCCAACTCGTGTGACGTGTTACTGCGTCACTGGAATCCAACGTTGTTCGTGTGCTTTGAAACACCGTTAATAAATACTCGTTGTCCACTCCTCTCTGAAATTACAGCGCAGTCATAACCGTTCTGACTGTTGATGTTGCCCACTTGTTCTACATACTCCAATACTTTAATTTCGTGGTTGACGGAATCAAACCAAATGTCACCGTCTCGGTTACTGATGCACCGGATACAAGGAACCAGAGTATTCCAGTTCAATAACCAATAACAATGAAACACCAACTCTTTGTTTCAACTTATTTGATAGGTGCAAAAACAGATGTTGCAGTGTTGGTGTTCGTTTTCTAACCTCGTCAGTCTGGGAGATGAAACCATAGATTAAGCATAACGAGATGTGTAAATTATCCTCCTGTTGTCTTACGCACGACATATCTAATAAGTGATATTGTACATTTTAGCCGACGCCACTTGACAAACAATATAGGTTATTTGCTTTTGAGGAATAACAACGGGATAAATGCAGGCACATCCGGTTCGATTTGATCGAGTTTGAAAACGAATCACAAATGCGTTGTTCCCACAATCACATACAGCTACAAGAAGAAAGTAAATTTCATCAAGCTAAATGATAGTGCGAAAAACTTTTAAAAGTATAAAATAACCAGAGTTAGCCGATAAACTATATGAAATCCGTTTGCTAAACTTGCTAGTTCCGAACTCGCTTCAAACCGTCGAGATCGTCAAGTTTCCATACATAACACTAAAGGCTAATCAAATGTTTCACAAAAGTGATCACAGTCTTCAAATTCAGGTAAACTTTTCAGCCAGTTCCTTTCAAAACAAAGAACTATGCTGTATTCTCACTCTCGTTAAAGCTCGTTAGTAGTGCACATAACCAATATGGCTGAGAGTTGAAACCCGTTCAGGCATTTGTGGAGCAACCATGATCATCACGGCGCTTCTGATCTTACATTGAGCACGACCTAAATAACATTTATGGACACTTAGTCATGCTCACTTGTGGATGGTGTCCACATTTGTTGATCTCCTCAAGGATGAAGACTAAAACTGCCTTGTTATATCTATGGAGCGAACCGCGATTAGGACTATTCACTGAATTTTACTCAGAGAAATCTTTAACCTCATCTTGTGCTACCTCTGTCCATTAATATGCAGTGAACTTAGGAGACATAAAACATGCATATAGTTAGCAAGCTGCAGCAAGAGTTGTGCTAGAATTCAGTGCATTTTAACAGACTATCTGGAAAGTCTATGGAAAGGCGGAGGCTGTGGGTGATTATGGGCGATTCTCAACTTATAATAACTAATTCCTGCAGGATATGACTTGCATCTCATGTCCACCAAAATTCCGGGTGACCCTCTATCCATCATTACTTAACAAACGTGATACGTTAGCAACTTGAAGGCTGACGTTAAAGTGTATTAGCAGCTACCGACTGCCTGCTTGAAGATGCTAGATTTGTTTCATAATAGTCGCGTGCAGGTTCATTTATTGTTGTAGAACAGAGATACACCAGTGACATCTGGCAAAAAATGCATTTCATTATGAGGCATAGATCACTCAGTTTCAACAAAGGACAAACAGACACAAAATATCTATCATTTGATTACTGGGCACTTTTAAATTCAATATCTGTCATAGTTGACCACAACCTTGACCTTCTGATATACCCTCCGAGCAATCTCCTTAGATAAAATATTCTACTCGATTTTCATTTTTAAAACCCCGTCAGTACTACTTGTCATTACGGCGGCCTGGTTTAGGACTCTGGCCACACTCTTATAAAGTAAGCAAGTTGAACACTGTGTTACTGGTCACGAATTAAGCAAGATCTACCTGTCATATATACATGTTCTACCAGTTTTATTTGTAAATCTTGAACAAAGTGAGTGATCCTCTTGATGCTAGACACGATTATTGTCTGTTATCTCCAGTTAGTGATCCTACAACTAAGTCTTCTGTGGCAGGGCAAAATCACCGACTTCGTTTTATCTACTGAGCAACAAAAGACTACTGGTGCGTAAAGAATTCGGTTTATTTCACGTTGAATATCACTACACATTTACCACAGTTTTCGTATTCCCCCCAACCGTTATAGAAAACCAGCACCAGTCTGTTGTCAGAGATTTGTGTTGCTGCACGTCACTGCCGAGATCAGAATTTGAACCCTGGCTACGGCCTCTTGATGTAACCATACTTATCACTGCGCAGTTTGCCTCACATTGGAAACAAAACTACCATACCACGACTCACATCTTTATGGTTAATGAGCCTCAACTCGAGTCTAGTTTTATTGTTTGAAAGCGGCTGACTAGAATCCCAATCTCAGTGCAAAACAATGGCCAATAGTTTATAACATTGATTGGACAAGAACTGAGTCTTTCTTCATTCATTATCAAGCTACTAGGATTACTGTGAGCCCGTTACATGAAAATATTCAAAGATTTTTTGGATTGTGAAAGCTCTGGCAATCAAGAAACAACGTTTTTCCGTATGTGTTGTGTTTCAGTCGGATAGGCTCACACATGTAAGCGGGGATAAGTGGCAGGTGTTCACGCTTCTGTTTCTATCGAACAAAAAATTTGTCGAGCGACTCAAAGATTGAACGGAAAAATTAAAGAAACAGGAAAACTTTGTAATACGGCAGGTGAACAGGTTTGCGCGCCATATTGGTACATACAAACATACAATCACAAAGATAGAACAACACAGCGGAATCTGTTTAGCTGTCGGTGGGAAGATTTAGCTGAGAAAGGTAACCGTAATTGCGTTGATGGGGTAAAAGTAAGAAAAATTTCGTCTTAATCAAACTTGACCAGAGTACGCTGCAGAATTAATGGCATCAGTGCACTTGGCCACTCTACAGCAGACTTTCTCACGCTAACCACAGATGATCAATTGCGAAGTCATTGCCTTAGACAAGATTTATGTCTACGTTCTTCTGTGTAGGCAAAAGCTTGTAGTTTAAAATAAACTTAAACTTCGGGAACTTACAGAATTTTGACAACCCTTCTTGCTTACGAGTGTTTTCATGTTTACTCACGAATTTGTTACTAACCGGCTTCTGGACACTTATGATAAAACCAGATCATAACAGGCAAAAGAAGATAGATAACACAAAATCGACTCTTACGAGAAGCTGCTGTCTTAAATATGACCATGGACCTCCATGTTGTCTGTTTTCAATCACACAGACAATTGTCTCACGAAATCATGATTGTAGAGTGTTCCAAACAATGTAAATTGACGGGATGAATCAGTAGCTCAGACGAAGGTAGGGTAGCGTGCAGCAAGCAAATATCCTTCATCGGCAGTCTCATTACAAACGTTACAAGCTTCTGATAGCTGTCAGACATTTGGATGTAACTTATAATGCCTATGCCATGGTTGATAATGAATCCAAGTCCAGTTGCCTTTGATCTCTAAACATCACCCAGTAAACTTTGCAGTCCTTTAAAATCAGATGACAACAAAGCTGTTGGACAGTAGACTGATTGGTAACGTCTACACGCAAATCTTTGTGAATGTAAACCATAACAAATTCTACCACGATATACAACAGGAGGCCAATTAATCGTCAATGATCCGGGAACGATCGAGGAGGCTAGCAGACTGGAACATCTTTAATTCAAATGAAGATAAATATCAATCCTGGCGGAAATTCCTTCCTTTTTTCTCTCAAGAATAACACTAATACTACAAAAATGTTAAATTCGCTTCAATATAAAGCCACGATAGTTACCATAGATGAAACACGAATCAAACTTGATCTAATTCCATGTTGATAGCAGTCTCTGTATTTGCGTTGGTTTGTCCATCAGAAGTTTAGCCGAATTTATTCATCCTGTGTAACGCCGTAAACCGCCGTGAGGTTCACCATTAGGTTGAGGGGAAAACTCTGTTGGAGTATAAAACGATCTTTTATATACTGGCGGATATGGCCTGGTGTCTTTATATAACTCATCTTTCCTACTCAAACACTCTCCGCCATCCTGATTTTTTAATCGGTTCGGAATAGATTTTTGAAACTTATTAGTTAACCAAATGGAGCCTCTCGTTAATACTGATTTACCAATGATTATCCAATTTGTGTTTACTCAGCATATTTCGGGTAGCATAACCCTAATTGATGCAAACTTTGCTTTGCAATAGACTTTTCGATCCACAGACTAACTATCTGCTGTGCAATTATAAATAAATCTTAGTCTTCTGATTAATTCGACCAAGTTAATACTCACGACGGTAAAACGCTTGTCTACAGTAAGTGGAGGACGATGGCTTTGGTATGTTGATGAAGAGATGAACTATCTTCTACTGGTCATCTGAGTACAGGCATTAAGTTCTCGGCTGAGTGCATCAGAATTAAATACATATAACTGTTTACATCTTAGCATGGCACCATATAAGATGTCTGGTTTCGACAGCATATGAGAGCCAATTGCTAAAGACGGGTATGAATTTCACAAGTAATGGTTTGTCCACAAATGTCCTGGTAACCTCAACTCGGTCCCACTTGTGACAGACAATTAAAACGCTGGTGGGCGTGGTTTTTGGACTTTTGCGGCAAGCTGGCATCTCCACATAATTTGCGGCCGAATAATGGACTAGAGAACTCTGATAATGCCACTCATTTCGCTACACGTTTGTAACTTCCAGTACAAATCAGACTGACATCCGTCGCCCTCATTAACTGATGTCCTCGGCCCAGTCACACAATTCGGTCTAGACTGTGCGTCGCGGGCAATTTCCAATCCAAAAGATTATCTTGAAGACTTAGAAGGATCTTCTGGTTTGTGTTATGCTTCCAGATTAGATCCGTCACCTAAAGAACACAATTTAGCATAATGGCCGAAATTATTTCGGATTATTTTGTCCTATGTGTTTACATGTGAGTTTATTATCTATACACAAATCGTCCAATCAACCACATTCCTAGGATGGACGTATAACTTTGGTAGAGACAGTATGCCTCTGTCATGTCATTTTGTTTGAAAATCTCATGTTTTAGGATTAAATTACGAAAACCACTCTGATGTAGTCATGAAATATCAACGTAACAGAAATGCACATTTCTACTAACACCTCGCCTATTAGGTCAAACTTATGTCACACACTGGCTTTCCAGCAAGCTTATTTCGTACAGACACAGATATATTTTTCATTCCTGTTGTAGGTCATCAGTAGTGTCGTATTTGTTATCAATGGGGTTAGAGTTCCTCTTGACGTCGGTGTGATGTAGCTGTGCTAGCCATTGTTTCATTGAGCTTATTGGGCAGGATGTAATGCAACCGAACTTTGGCTAATTGCTTGTACATGAAATAGATGTTCGTTAGTTGGCACATGTACATGCAGTGTATCAGTGACATTTGTGATAATGGTCATATTTATCCGGTAACAAAAAATGTTGATAAACGTGGCTAGCAGTTCATTTCGCATTCTCTCTTTCTATATCGTGCTGCAACAATATAAGTCCATCACCTTGAAAAAGAGAAGGTTTTAACAGATGTAATTATCAGTACCAAAAATACCAAGACTTCTAAGAATGCTGGTACGTATTGGTTGAGTCGTCCAACTGACATCGAGCAGACGAAGCAAAAGGGACGATAAGTAGTCCGATTAAAGTGAGTTGAACTATGAGGATTACGACCAGTTTTCAGAAGGTGTTTTGGTGGTCAGCATGGAATTCTAATTTGAACTGTTCGCAAAAATGTGTAACCAAATCTAAGCAACATTTCGTCGATAAAGTGAAAGAAAATTAACACCGCCTTTCCTGGTGAACTGATGGCAGACAAAGAATCGTTTCCATGGAGTGGAGCATGCTACTCTTTCTTTCAAGTATGGCATACCGTTCGTTTCACTGAATACCTGATTTATCTGGACGGGTTAAATGCATGACAAAATTATTGGCATGATCTGCAGATGGTAGAAGTGTACATTAGTAAAAACACAAACAATAAGCTTTTTCTGATAGAACGAGGACACATTCAGCGTTTGATTTGATATGAACCAACTGACTTTGGTGGATAATAACGACATCGACTTCTAGGTACGAAGTCTTGAACACCTTCTGTTGTCTTTCTGTTTCCAAAATTTTCAACCCATTGTAATGTTTTACTTAGACAGAGCCGGAATTCTTACGCTGTATCTCACTAGGGTGTGGCTACCTTTTTGGAAGATAACTGCCTGATGCGGTTTACAACGGCCCAAAACAATGATCACTATTACAAAGAAAAACTGTGGGGCTTACCAGCAGGTACAATTTACACAGATATCAAAGTGTACAGCTTGGTTTCTCCACTTCAGATATGTTTGAAGACAGTCTAATTAGGATTCACTTCTGTTGTAATAATCTGTCCTGTCAAAACGGCTGTGAATCAAATTAGTGGAAACAAGCCATATACAACTTTTGCGCATACTCAACAAAGAGGTGGAGTTATGATTTTGTCCTCAAAATTTTACATACCTTTTTTTCATAATGACATTTCTGTGAAGGCTATTCAACCAAACTTTAGTCGGCAGCTCTCTAGAAGCTGATACTGATAACTACCACCTCATTTCTGACACGATTTTCGGAAGGTAGTATTAATCTGGCCCAACACCTCTGCCTGGGAGTTTCGCTGCTCATAGCTTCCATTTTTGAGACCATAAAATGCACGCAAACCACAATAACAGCTGTGGAGCGGAATCCACTATAGACAAGTCAGTGCCCGTAAACTAAAGTATGGCTCGACAAGCAGGTAATCTGATACATCTTATTTTTTCATCTCAAAATGAAACAACCATTTTTTCTGAATTACGGTACAAAGGTTCTATTCTGAAGCATATGACTTATTTTTCTATCATATGCCCTATACATACAACTTATTTTGTTACGTTATTATGTATTGTTATATATGTTTGCACGAAGAAAGAATTGTATAACTCTATGATGGTTAGACGTTGCATTTCACCGTTTGCATGAAACAGAATCATCTCCTGGTACATGAAGTTTATCCCAATGGTGCAGCTAGCAGAGACAATCGACTGCGACCTGGTGATCATATAGTTCAAATAAATTCCACCTCCCTCGTTGGGATACCATTCCTGGAGGCCGTCGGTCACATTCTCTCTGCTTACAATAATGCTGTTGCACAACAAGAACGTCCATCGGAATGTGTTCCTGAAAGCACTGTCACAGCACTACCTGAAATGAACACATTCGTCCTCACTGTGGTCCGACCAGCAATACCTAACACCAAGTGGTATGATCAAGAGTTGACGATGGAAATGACCAAAAAGGCTGGCAAAGGTTTGGGCTTATGTATTGCCGACCGTTGCACGTGTTTTTCGGATGCCGTCTCAGTAAACGAAAGTGGCGAAATTAGTCAACGTAGTGACAGTCTTTCTCTACGGTCTTACGGAGCTGTCATCACTGAAGTGGTGAGCTTTATGGTCTTATTTACATTTTCAAATAAATTGATGATAGTTTTTACGTAATTTTGAACAAAAAAATTTTCCTGTGAAGTTATCAGCCAGTTATAGGAACAGCAGACTGTAACTCTTCCACTTTTTCATTAAAGAGTGATCATTGAATGTAATGGTTATGTTTACAACCCCAGGATATGTTTACGATTTTCCACTGAGCAACAATGTCTACTTTGTTTAGATTTAAGAGATACGTATGATAAGATCGTGATTCCAAAGGGCAATAGTTGTACTACAAGCTGATGCATGCGTTTTATGAACACTTACTAAACCACAGTTATTAAGATGCACGATTTAAGTTGATTACTAATCGACATCAACTTTGTCGACCGTGAAATTTTGCCTTGTGTAATCTCGCAAATGATACAATCTACATTTTGTATGTGGTCAGGTCACTTGGCCTGATTGGCACCGCTTTGTTGGGTCAGTCATATTTAGCCAGTAATATAAAATTGGCATTACTTGCTACTGATTACGCTGTTTTAGTTTTTCAGCTAACCAGGACTCGAATATTTCATCAGTTGAATGCAATAGACATTTCGCGGTGACATTAGAATGAGCTTCCAGCCTAACCGAGATCAATAATCATTCGAAACGATTTCCCCGAATACGCCTTGTTTCACCACTAGCGTGCATTTCGCGTGCTGTCAGTCTGGACTTCGATTTAAATTCCTGTCCATATATTTACGAAACTGGTTTGTTGATCATTGCACAGCAAACATAACATTCGTATAATGTCCCATCAAGTTTGATCGCACCTGGTCTCTTTTGAGGTGGCCTAACACTTGACTCAATACTGAGCTCACTTTCAGACGATCTTTAGTCCGTATATGTCACCGGTATTCAGTGAGATAATAAGTAGCAAGCTGAATGGAAATCACCTTAGTACGTATGTCAGGCGTTGAGTCGACCAAATGTTTAACCACTGAACACCAGTCAGTAAATTGTGTTGGAACTGTCAAACAGAGAGTTGAAATTGTGCGTAACTACTTGCCAGTTAACATGTGGGTGCACGGGTCACAGTGGGGCGGTCAGTGAATGAACATTTGTTCATACCGTGTTAGTCACTACATGATTATTGAAGCCACTGTGCAAGGGATATGCTTCAAGTGAACCCGCCGAAAACTACTTAACTGCATAACAGTCATGAGTATAACACAGCGGGTGTTATAAAGAAAATATCGGTCTAGATTGAATCGGTCTTCATCACTTGAAAAATACATTCATCCGTCTTCATTAAGGACGCATGCAGCATGGGATTATCTGTTGTATGGACCCAGCAGCAGCACTGATCACTGTTGAGAAAACGTTCCTCCATTTATCTAGGAGATATCTGCTTACTTTATTGAAAACTGTGCCGTTAAATCAGATCGAATTGGACCAAAAGGCACATTTTACCTAATTTGTGAACTTTCATTAATTTACTGTTGATCCAATGAGCTGGAGTAATACTAGAGACAATTTTTACGGAGTGAAAATAATTCTATAACATGATGTGAACCTCTCTGTTACGCAGTTATATCTTTTAAAATAAATATACAGTGCGTCGGTGATAGTAGTAGCCGAACCTGTGACGACTCAGCTCTACAGTATTAGAAGGTGCGTTCTCACTACCAAGGCAACAAAATGCTTGAGTTTGTAGCATGTGCAGATATAAGACTAAACGGCAGTTATTCATTTGCATCGTTTCGGAGATAGCAAACCATTTTTAAATTGAAATCCATATTAGCAGCCTGATAGACCTGACTAGCCTATTGTAATACTCGGGATTGAGGACTTCAAATAACCCTAGAAATAGCACCTCCCAGGCGAGTAATAGGGAGAAGACTTCACACTACTTGCAGTGAGCAGTTGTTCACGAGACAAAAACCCGAATTTATGGATTACAGCAAAATTGAAGAAATCAAAGCGTGTCAGTGGCTGATCGTATTGGCTCATACAAAGTCACAAACTGTAAATATATTGGTACAACACAGCACAAAGGAATTAGCGAATAATGGAGGGCATAACAGTGAGACTGTTCGTCCAATCCTGATATACTGTCTTCCGTCCGACGTTTTGGATTGGCCTCCTGTTGGATCTTCTGTCTTGTCAGGGTTTGCATGAATGGTGAATCTAGTAGATTTTCACAAAGCTTTTCAAGGTGCTTTAATGTTTTATCTTCCGGAGGAACAGGTTAGGAGAATGTTCGTGATTTTCTGGGTATCAACTGTTATGTCATCTCACGTAACAGCCATTTGGACGGATTATCGACCACAGTTTGTTGCAGTCACTGATCTGTTTTTCAGCACAAAGTCAATGCATATGTGCTTGTGCACAGACAGACTGCGTAATAGATAGAACATTTTAATAAGGTAAGCTGCACAGAACTAGGAGTCAAATGCAGCAATTAATGGAACCTTATTGCAAGGAAACATCGAGGCAGACTGAGTTACTGCTTAGTTTCGTCGTGGCTCATTAACGTTTTGAAGATTATCATCTTGAGATACATGTCCTTTCCTGCTGATCATAGCAATTGTTTGTTTAGCCTCAGAACAAGGAATTTGGATGGAGGAAATGATGCTCCGTGGTTTCACAAATAAAAACAGGCGTGATGAATAGATGCTTCTTACCATGCATAAGGACAATCTCAGCATATATTGCCACACGCTAAAATACTGTTCACGAAGGCGAGTTGGATTAATTCAGACAAAAATATACCACCGTACTTGGTGAACAATTGAAGCCGGCGAACACCGTAGAAGAATACAAGCATTCAAGAAGGATACGATGATGATCGTGCCGTGTAATTAAATGTAAAAACGATGTGTAATTACAAGCTCCTTTACTGTGAATTATCTCTGAAGGAGACGGAAAATTGTGTAAACAAGGGATACGTGATTACGTATTTAGTTGGACGCAACGTTTGCAAAAGAAATGTTAATTTATTTATTTTTAAGAGTTCCGCTTTAGGCAGTTCAAAGACGACCAAAGTACCAACTGTGAATAGCGTGTTAAAGTTTAC